>JAQZBX010007570.1:0-50193 GCA_029593785.1 Cabassous unicinctus
GCTGTATCATCACTTTACATAAGTATATGTTTTTCTTGCAAGTTTGTAATGAAGAGTGATTGAATAATGTAAAAGTTTGATTTACTTGCCACGACATTTGGTTCAACAGTCCCAATTAATTGGTTAAGAAACTTCTTTTTATCTTCAAGAAAAGGTGAATACTTGAAAGATAAATTTCTTAGCACAGGGTTTACTTAGAGGTGATCTCTATCTCCTTCTATTACTTTTAATGGACTTGTAGCTTACTTGTACTTAATTTTTTTTCCCTTAAGAATAAAATCTGAGCCAACTTTTTATCCATCCTATAATAGAACAACACTAGGAATCTACTAAAGTTCCACAAAACATACAAAATTGACTTCAAGTATGTGCTATCTGTGTTCATTTTTATGTATAGAATCATAACTAGAAGTCATTGATATTCAAGGAAAATTGATAAAGGAAAAGGATTAACTGAATTGACTTCAAATAGTGAATAAGAACTTTAATTCTGAGGTAGGATTTCTTAAAATTACTTTGATTTGACAACACATAAATTTAAATTACAGGTATGAACTAAATTTTGAAAAAAGAATAAATGAAATGCCCTCTTTTCCTGTTTTTACACAATTATAAATCACAGGACCCCACAGTTTCACTTTATGTTTCCCCTTACAAAGCAATGATAAAAGAATAATTTTTGAGAAAATATTCCAGTATATCATCAGTTTTCTCACAACCTTTTTAAATCCTTTGATAAATATGTTTTTATCCATTTTTCAATCGATTTGCATTGAATTTTCTGGTGTTCACCAAAAGACTGACAATCAAAGGCTTGGTGGGCAGGAGTGGATACTAGAAGGGCTATTTGGATGGGAACTTATGTTACATCATTAGTTTAAAACATTCTAAGACATCTTTTATTTCCTTACGCATCTTCTATATTTGGAATGAAAGAAATAAGAGTGATGGACATTCAGATGAGAAGGAAGCAGTTGCTATAGTACACTTCCATGGTCCCACTCAGGACTGAGGCACTGATTCCCCCAGCATCTGGGAAATGTTATTTGCTGACAGTTCTTGGGTGAACTCACCTTAGGAATGGCCAGTGGCTGAAGGGCTGCATTATGCCTTTCCCTAGAGGTAGCCCTCATTCAGCAATTAGTTAACATGAGAAGACAAAGCCCCAGAAACTGGGACCATTCTGAAGAGCCAGTTTCACCTTCAGATTTCCCCATGGGATCAGGCGAGACCCTAGTTGCAATTGCATCACCATTCAGCTTTTCCATACCAATTCCTAGTCTCTTCACTCTTTTACTCGTGTTATTCTTTTTTTTTCATTTTTTAAATTTTATTTTTAAAAAGAAACTTTAGATTACATAAATGTTACATCAAAAATATAGGGGATTTCCATATACTCCACCCCTTCCCCCCACATATGTGTTGTTCTAATTAGCATTCTTTAATATATCTTGGAATGAAAATCTCCATCTCAGAGACTGTTTCTGGATACTCTTACCTAAAATCATTGGTGCCAGAAGTGGTCCTAGAAAGCAAAATCTAAAATAGGATTTTGGAGTTGGATCACCTATCAACTGGCTGGCAATGAAGAACCATCACTGTACATACTGTAGGTGTACTATTGACAACCCTTCACATGATGTGGAGATAATTAAAAGAGCAAACTGGCCCGAGATGTCACAGGAATGGAATACACTGGCAGTTACAATAGTTCAGTCATTTTAAAGGCTTCAGATAATTAGTAGTTAGAAAGACTGTTAATATGGTGACTATTGCTAGAGCTTATTTTTACATGGAAGAAAGACATGAAAGGCTGAGGGTGAATAATTACTGATTTAAAATAACGTGAGAAAGGCAGAGGGCCCTCTTAGTACCAGAAAATCAGTCCTAGAACATACTTATTAATATAGCAAACTCTAGAGAACTTTAAATTCTCAATACTGGCAAGTCTGCTTTGCCAGGTCATTAGCTAACTGAGATGGAATGGGATGCTTAGATTAGGATGGGGCCAGCCTATCAATGAATATGAAATCCTTGAAATCCCTGATTCCCCTGAATTCTTGGGGCCAGAGAAGTGAACTACTACTCCTTCTCCTTCTTAAAGATGGGGAACCTCCTATTGCTTAATGAAATCCTCTCCACCCTATCATCAAGATCTACCTTACCTTTTCTCCTACATAGTTAAGGTCAAGTCACAACAAAATCCAACTAGGAATGTGCTAGTAAAGGGACTATAAGCCCAAAAGAGTTTTAGGACCTAGCCAACATGTCCTGGCAGAAGTTGGGAAAGTATATACAGGTGAAACATAATGTTGAGTGAAGAAGTATTTATTGATATGGAAGCACTCTCTCATGATACAAAAATTGTCACCCTGGGAAGAACCCTGAAAGTGGATACTAACACACTTCTAGGTTGGCTCTTAGAATCTTGGAGAAAGCAATGTCCCACACTAAGTAATGTAGAAATGCAAGACAGTAGAAATAGGTGTTAAAATTGCTCACAGAAGTGGACATGGTAGAATGAATATATTGTATAAAGTTGAAAAACCCAACTGCCAACTATATTTCAGACAAGAGTCCAGAGGACACTCTTCTTACCAAAGTGATAAAGAATGTGCTGGTAAAAGGGGCACCTATATCATTGAAAACCTCAGTGGAGCATATGTGAGACTGAGCTTGAGCAGAGTCAGAATTCAAGAGCAGGTTTCCCAGACCCCTGTTATCCACCATTGTTGCACTTTTGCCCCTTTCTCAGATCGCATCTGTAGTTACACTGAGAGCTACACTGAGAGCTGACAAAGGAAAAAAAGGACTGAGCTTGGTTCATAGATGGGTTCGTACACTATGCTTGTGCAAGCTGGAAAATATCGGCTGATACTGTCTGTCAGCCACACTCAGGAGTGTTCCTGAAAGATGGTGGTAAAAGAAAATCTTCACTGATTGTCTACTCTGTAGAAAGAGAAATAGCCTGAGGTAAGAATAACTATGGATGCATGGGTAGTGACAAATAGCTGGGCTCGTTACTCACAGGCCTCAAAGGAGAAAGACTGGATTATTAGGTACAAGAAAGTGGAGATCTTGCTCACCATCACTCCCAGTAACCCCCTTGAAAGACCTTGCCTTTTTCTTCCCCACAATTCTATGCTCAGAGGGTCCAGAAATCCTGGTTCCCAGGGTGGTTGGGGAGAAACTTCCACTAGGGAACACTGCAAAAGTTCTATTAAACTTTAAGCTACACTGTCACCCAATTACCTCAGGTTCCTTTTTCCAAGACGCCAGCAGGTAAGGAAATGATTATGTTCATGCCAAGACAATTGGTACTCTTCTGTTCAATTTTTATTTTAAGTGGACAAGTATAGTAGCCATGGCCTGAGAAGGGCATGGTGACCAAGATTCAGATCCCAGAGTGGTGGAGACCAGGGTCATATTCCCAGGTAAGCCAACTTAATCACAAAAACTGCTAGCCAAGGGCAAAAGGAATTTAGAATGGGTAGAAGAGGAGGGAGATGATGACTTGTAGCTCTAAGACCAGCGCTTGTAACATGGACTATAGCTGGACCTACTAATTTTTCATTTTATATTTTTTCCCAAGCAAAAGAGACCAACCAGAACCCTGGAAGGATTATCCCTAAATGGGGTGAATTTATTATATAAAGCAAGGGGCCCTGAGCAGCACAAGTGGTGAACTCTAGTGAAAACTTTAAAGCATGGACCCCAGAACCCCTACCTACAAAATAGCTTAGGCTGAAGAGGTCTGCCTTTCCCAAGTTTACACCCCTCCCTGGGAGCAGCCTGCATCCAGTGACTGACTGATGGGGAAGGTCAAAGACCCCCATCCCACTTGCTTCAATTCAAGACAGTTTGAGACACTTCTGAAGGGCTAGCATAGCTTCAGACATCTCCCTCTGCCCAATCCTGGGTTCCTTACTCCATTATAGGTGTTGTTTCAGGAAGCACTTCCCAATAAATTTCTGCACACAAATCTACATTTGAAACTAAGAAGTTATTACTACCACTACTACTCCCACAACCCTCACCAGTACCACCACCACTACCAAGACCATGACCACCACCACTACTACCACCAGCACCACCACTGCCATCACCACCACCACCATGACCATAACCACCACCACCACGACCACCACTACTACTGCTACTACCACTACCACTACAGCTACTACTACTACTACAACAACTACTACTACTACTACTACTACTACTACTACTACTACTACATGCTTACCATTTATGAAAACATATTTATTTAAAGAGTTAAAATTCTTAAAGCCATATGTGCAGTTCTTTTTTATTATATGCTTGCCATTAATATCTAACATTTACTGAGTGCTAAAGATGTGCAGGCAAGAATTTTGAAAACATTAAGTCTGATAATCCTCACAACCTTATGAAGTAGGTTCTATTAATAGCCATATTGTACAGAAGAAGAGGCTGAGACATCAGGAGGTTAAATAACTTTCTGAAGCCAAGATTTAAACACAGGGACTGTTTGGCTGCAAAGCCCAAGATCTTACACTACTATCACTCTACTTCTTTTCTACACCATATGAAATGACTTCATGGTTTGACAATTTTTTTTTTTCCTAATCTCATTGCGATATTCGATGTGTGCCCTTCTGGTTTTCTTTGATGGGAAAGAGTTCAAGATACAAAAATAGGGTAACCTTTATGTTAATATGGATTATATTTGTCCTTGGAGACAAATTCCCTTTTTTAAGGAAGCTCGTTCCTTTCTTGGATCCCCTTTCTGCTTGCCTGAGCCCCACAATCATGATGGTTACATAGTGGTCCTATGTCTGTTTTGTATTCTGGCTGATGTTGATAATGACATTGAAACTACTCAGTTGTACTTTCTGTTTTTAAGAAAATCTAGGCTAAATCTACCTTAGTGAATTTGGTGTTTCGTGTGTTTAACCTGCCATTCTTGCCAGATCACAATAAACATTTTTTTCAAGCAAATTTAGCCCAGATGTGAATGAAATATCAAATGGGAGGGATAGAGACACATTATCAGAATATTGTTTTCATTTTTGAACATATTTTTTGACTACACATTTCTGCTTTTCTTTGTGGCTAATGGGAATTTCAATTGCTGGACAGTGGAAAGGATCAATGCTAGCGTAAAGTTAGGATATTTCTAGTATGTATTTTCTCATAAACCTTTTTCATTTCTCATTACCAGGTAATGCTGTGAACCTGCTGGAACCAGAATCCTTGCAGGGTGTGTGGGGGAGGAGAAAGAGGGCTTAGAGTGCAGGGGGCACAGCACATCTGGACTCTAATGGAATCAAAAGCAGCAGAGCACGAAGATGGGCTCCACTCTGCCCAATTTTCAGCTGCTCCTTTTCCTCCACATCAGCTGACTTCTGAACAACAGATTGGATCCCAGCCTTGGATTCTAAATCTTTGTGGGGTCTACTGTGAAAATACACTTCCTAGGTTCTCATAGCTCCCCTCCCTCCTGGAATGCATAACAGTCTGGTAGCACTCAGAGCTTTTAGCTTATTAGTGCAAATCAAGTTTTATTGCCTGCATCTGAGAGAAAAGGACAGTGAACTCACACATCCATACATTATTTTAGCTATTTGTAAAAGGTTAAAAAAGAAGAATGAAGGCAAAAACTGCAGCATTTTCTGAGAGCTCACAAAATTACTTTGCATCACGCTTTCACACACACGCACAGACACACACACAGCAGCTGCTCATGGTTCCTGATAGTACACAAAAGACAAACTAAATGTTAGCTAAGTGATTTACTATCAACATGGGATGACATTTTGACACATACTGTTTTTATGTTTTCCCATTTCCTGTATGAAATTTGTGGAACTTTTAAAGCTGTTTGACTCCAGAAGCCTGTTTAGCTGCTCTGACCACTCAAGCCCTGCAAACAGTAAGTGGCAAGGGGTTTTAAAGAATTACCAATACACTGTGAGTTGAGAAGCAAGAGTGATGAGTGAAGCAAGTGTTGATATTAGAAACTTTGATTTGGGGTTTATAAAGGTAACTGAATGTGACAGTCAGTCATCTGGATTCTGAAATGGGAGAGTGCAGGGATTACAGATGATAGCTTTTAGTGAGGGGCAAAATCTTTAAATCTTTTATGACTGAAGTTTCAAGGCAAAGTCAAAACTAGATTAGAAGATAATCAATACTCTGAGACTTATCAGGAGGTTTGGAGAATTTTTACTCAGAATGCCTATCTTAGAGAATGGTTTTGGAAAAACAGTCTCAGGTTGAATCAGTAAAGATGCTTTTTTAAGGTGATAACACAAAATTATGTTTTAAAAATATAAAATGGTAATTGTTATAAGCATCTCATTTGTCCATGTATTAGATGCCATAGGGCTGCCAACACAAAATACCAGAAATGAGCTGGCTTTTATAACGGGAAATTTATTAGGGTAAAAGCTTACAGTTTCAAGGTTGTGAAAATGTTCAAATCAAGGCATCATCAGAGATGCCTTCTCACCAAAGGCAGCTACTGGTGATCCTGGAGTCCTGCCACATGGCAAGGCAAGATGGCAGCCTACCTCTGCTGAGGTCCCTGCCTAACCCTCAAGGCTCACAATCTCCCAGAGCTCAGCTGTGGGAGATCAGGCATTTGACTTGCCTTTTCAGCCTTAAGCTGCTCTGTAGGCCCAGACTCTTGGGGACTTAGTGCTTTAGCTTCGGCTGCTAGCCATCCTGTAGTCCTCTCTCACAGGGCAGCTTCCTTTTGTTGTGTGTCTCTCTCTGTCTCTCCATTTATATAAGGCCCAGCAAGATGGCAGAGACCCAACCTGTGTCACTCCTCACTGTTGTAGTCCAGTCAAAAGTGATCTAATCATAGCCAGAGAAGTTTACACCCTGTCAGGCAGGGACTACTGCCCTAACCAGCAGGAAGTAACTACAGAAGAAAGACCATCACCCCTCAGCAGCCTCTTAAGAATAAAGGCATGAACTCTCTGAGTGGGGAGTTGAGGCAGGTTAGTACAGGGAAATGAAGAAAGGATGAGCCACAACATGGCCAACAGACAACATGGCTGACAGCATGACCACAAGACCTTGACCTTGACCTTGACCTTGAGATTCCAGTTGGGATTCTTTCCGGGGCTGAGGGGAGGTCCCAGATATTCCAAACAGGCCTCACCATGGCCCCCACCATTGGTGGGGTAACCAGTAATAGCCAGGGTCCCTCCCCTTAGCATTAGCAAGGGGAGGAAAAATTAATAGCTTAAAAGGTAACTGCACAAGCCAAATCTTGCTCTCTCCACCTAGAGGAGCCCACATCAAATTTCAGTGCATATTTCTGTCCTTCTTCCCGTTTCTCAGCAAGTTCTGTTCTTTTCCCTCATTTCCCAGTAAATTCTTTTTACTGGCATAACTTTAAAAAAAGTGATCTAAATAAATGACCTAATCAAGGTCCCTTAACTGAATCTAATCAAAAGGCCACATCTACACTGTGTTTACAGGCACAGGAATGGGTTAGCTTAAGAACATAATTTTCTGGGGTCTACAAAAGACAAACCAGGACAGTCCACATAAAACACAGTGAAAATGGTTATTATATCTCATTCTGTCATTATGATGTGCAAATATCCAAAATTTCCATTGATCAAAAAGTTTGAATTCACTAGCTTTTTCATACAAACTGGAGGATTTCAGCCACTTAAATGATACTTAAAGCTCTGTTTTCTCCTAGTCTTGGGTCTTGATATCTTCTCTAGGTCATGGCTGGAATGTTTCTTACCCTGATATTTTTACCTGAACTTCTCATTTTTTCCCCTACTAACTCCAGAAGTTGGTCCTAGGCACTCTGTGCTTCTCTTGATAGCCTTTTTTCATAAGTGACTTCATCCATTCTTATGGCTTTAAATATCATATTTTATCTCCAGCCCAAACCTTTCCTCTAATCTCCAGACTCAAATATCCTACTACAACTTGACATCTCCAGTTGGAAGACTCACAGTCATCTCCACCTAAACAGATCCAAAACAGATTTTTTGATTACCACCCCACCCACTTCCCAACAATTTCTCTCCCAGTCTTCCTCTTCTCACTGAATGGCACTGTCTACCCAGTTGTTCAAGCCAGAAGCCTAGTACTCAAATTTGATACCTCCCTTTGCATAACCTCCTACATCCAACCATCAGCAAATACTGAAACTTCTCCCTCTAAAAGGTATTTCAATCCATTTGTCCATCTGGAGCTCTACTCTCACTCTCCATAGTCTAATTTCCCATTACCTCTTGCTTGGACCAGTGTAATATCCCTCCTTGTATCTCCCTACCTATACTTGAATTCTTCTACAATCCATTCATCCCGCAGCAGTCATATTATTTTAAATGTAAATCAGCTCATAACACTTCCCTGCCTATAAACTCATTAATGACTTTGCATCGCACTTGAATAAGATATAAATTCTTTATACTGCCAGACCAGCTTTCTCTCCCTACAAGATTATTTATCCTCCATTCTCATTCTGTAGATATGGGCTAAAAGTCATTTCCTCAGAGACTTCCCTCATTACCTATATTTTTAGACATCAGGGCTTATTTATGTACCTCATTATATATTATATGGTACTTACTGGGGTAGTTTGTTTATTTTTTCCATATCTATAAATTTATTTATATTTATATTTTATATAAATGGAGTAAAAAAATATACAATACGTTGTGTCTGGTTTCTGTCACTTATGGTATTTATTTTGTCTCCTTTAATTAGTGACAGACTCCCAAGAACAGAGGCCATGATTGTTTTGTTGATTAATACATTACTCATTGCCTACTTTTGTTTCTGACACTTTCAATAATTCAATAATAATATTTAAATCAGGGAAGGATGGAAGGAGAGGAGAGGAGGAGGGGGAGGGAAGGGAGGGGAGGGAAGGGAAGAGGAGAATAATTCTCAGGAAATTTATCAGCACTTGATCCAAATTACTCCATTTCAAAATTAAGACTACTTTAGACTCAGCAAGTTATTTGCCCAGATGGTAAAATTCACTGAACTAAGAGCTAGATGCCCTGTCTTTCAGTCCACAGTTCCATCAGTTATAGACAGGGTCACCTTGTATACCTGTTACTTTTTAAATCTCTTTTATCAGTTTATGAAAATGGTCATCCAATTGCCCTTTCTAAAACAAACCTTCATTTCACTTGCAATTTTAGTTTCAAGCAAGCTCTAAGCACCATATTATACATGTTTTTAAAAAAATAGTCTTCATTAAGCAATGAATTTTTGTGCTTGGCATTCAATTTTAAGAGTATATCAAATGTTAAACATGATAAGGTAGTTTTATAAATTCTTCCATTTTCATGGATTCTATTTTCCCTTAGCAGTTGAATTATTTATATGATGCACTTACTGACAATATAAAATTTAAGAATGACTAAAGTGAATCACAAGTTTTCAGACAAGTTAACAATCAGCCCCTTTGGGCAACTGAATATTCCTAATTAATATTAGACATTAGAGGCATCTCATATAAACTGAAATAAGGTGAAAAATCTCAGGTGAGGTTTAGACTTCAGTGTGTAATCTACATCTATCTGGAATTGAGCAGAACTGGCCAAAGGCCTAAAGCCAAAAGCATATCAGAGCTGGCCTAATGAGGAGCGAGGAGAGATCTCGAAAGACCTGTGATATGCCTATGTCTCTACTTCTTTGCCCTTTCACTTGGTTTTTAAGGAGATCTATGGTTATTGAATGACCAAGAGATTGTATTGATATATGATTATCAAATCAGTCATTTTTCCATTAAAGCAGAGGTTTATCCTTCTGTGATTCTGGTGGTCAATGTCTGCACAATCAATTGGATTGAACACTCAATTTGACCAGGCATGGAGAAGTCACATTTCTAAAAGCTATATTTTACCTGGCTATATTAAACATTTGCAACGTTTAATAGGGAGTGAGGTGAAGAATCTTAATAGATGCTAATAGAGAATGTTGCTTGTTACATGCCCTTGCGGTACTTGTATATCATAGCTTTTAGCTTTCCATCTAGACTGTAACTTCCCTAAGGCAGTGTCTTAATTTGTATAATTGTCAGAAATATTCACTGTTCTCCTTTCCTTTTTACAAAAGGATTATTCTTTCATCCATTGAAAATTGGCTTGAAGATATTATATAATTTGGACAATGAAATGCAACTTGATGTAGCATGTGCCACTTCCAGGCAGAAATTTTAAAAGCCAGCTCATGATTCTGCCATGCTATTTTCACACTGCAAAGAAACCAACATGAATAAACAAGGATGCTCCTTCAGTAAGTGTTGCAAAATGAAAATTGATATGGAACAGAGTCAAAACCAATCTTCAAAAGATATATAATAAATAAATGAATCTTTGTCATTGTAGTCATCTAAGTTTTTAGTGAGTCTTATTACTGCAACAAAACCTATCTTAAGCTGACTAATACAACCTGTTTATCCTACTCACTCCTTTTAACCTCAAAGCCAAGAGAGGACATATTGCAAAGAAAGTTGAATGAAAAATGAACCAGAAAAAGTAACACTGGAATGCATTTTTATTAACTGCAATATTTTATTCTTTATAAAACACTATGGGTACAAAGACATAATGTATTCTTGTCACTAAAATAAATAATTCCATTCCAATGTGGAGACCTACTTAAGGGTAAGTCTTTACTACCATTGTACCCTAAGAAAACTAGCAGCAATTTTGATACTTAGGGATTTCAAGGTTTTAAGTATAGCAAAATGTTCAATACATCAATTATAAGTACCAAGGAATAAAGATCCTAGTACTTGCAGATTAAATGGTAATCTCTAGCTCTTAATTTTTCCAGCCTGTAGACCATTGATAAAAATGAATGATGTTGGGCTGCCTATGCTTATCAGACATGACCACACATTTCCCAAGGATAACATCCATCAGGCACCCTATTGCCTGTGGGGGTTATAGTCAATATAAGAGGAAATAAATAGAAGTCAAGCTAGCCTTAATTAGTCCTATAGTCAATTTTGGTAAGCTCTTTGAGTATTATTTCTCTCTCATTTTGAATATGATAACTATTACTATTTCACAACCCATCACAAACAGCATCCTGAGAAAATTCTGTGCTCCATGACCTTTGCAAATCCCTTTGTTGCCTATTTCACCTAGATGTATGATGTGGAGCAACCATGGGTTCCAATTAAATATCCTTTAGTTTAAGTCTGGGTTCAAATAGCACAATGTAAAGAAGAAATCTGGCAATCATGTAATGATGTCCTTCTGTGTGTTCAACTATTTTGAAATCTAAGTTGGGATGTCTATAGATTTGGTCATTGCCATGTTCATTCATGGTTATAGATTGGCTTCCTTGATGACCCCTGGATGATCAAAGGCAGCCATCATCAGAGGGTCATCTGAGCTCACTTCTAAGAGGAATCTGAAACTATAACCAAAAATAGCATTAGGAGGAATAATCAGTCTTTTGGTTGTCACTGATGGTGTCTTTGTGAACAGAGCTAACAATTAAAGGGAAACCTTTCTTCCCACCCTTGGCCTTCATCTTCAGCAACACTTGGTAGAGCCAAAAAGCCTTTAGGTTTATAAACTATGGTTAAGCCAAGATAAAAATGAAGATACTTCTGGAGGCATAGTAACGTGAGTTAGTATTGGGGAGAGGAGAGTATACAGCTGGCTCTCATTAGTTAAAAAAAAAGAAAAGAAAGAATATTAGTTTAAGATAATACTGAGGATCCAGTTACCGATTCACTTGAATTCAAAATATTTCATTTGTGGAAGTTATTATTCCACATTATTTGACAATAATGTGGAAACTTGATGCTCTTATTTTTGTGTTCTAACTTGAAGACCTTCTTCGGTACTTTTCACTTTACTGTATTCCACACTAAATTGAAAGCAAGTAATTCATAATGAATGATGCCTTCAAGGTAGATGAGATTTCTACCTTCTTTTATAGCTGGTAATGGAAAACTTGCAGACATAGTGGGTATAACTTACCTCATTAATTTTCTCATACATGTTTTAAGGAAAAAACACCTGATTTGAAACTTTTGGGAATGCAAAAACACATTGGTCTTCAGTGGAACATATCTGTTCCCATAATACCCCAACTGTTGACATTTGTCCTACTTCTTGCCTAGTGAATTAGGACATTCTGAGTATGGCTTTACCTTCCATGGAATAATATATGTACCACTTTGCCTTGTTCTCATCATGGAACCAAATAAAATGAGAAAAATGTATCTGTATCTGTATGGTTTATGAATGGAACACAACGGTAATTTCACAACATTTGTCTGTAATTGGAGAGCCCCTGTCCATAAAACTATAAGGACTGGGTGACCCTGCAGACTCTTGTTTTGAGAAAGTAACTAAAGTGCTTATTTCAGCCATTGTCAATATGTGAAAGTTTGCTCAATGGGTGATTCAGAGAATAGCAATAATGATCATAATGACAATGATGATCATAATGAAAGTGGGAGTATTTTTGGAAAACAATGTTCTGCCTCATTCAAAGCCAACAAAGCAGGGACACCAGGAGAGCCTGCCGGGCATAGAAATTGTCTACAAAGAGCAGTCATTTCTGCTGCCCTTTTCAGCCAACCCAGCTTCTGTGCCTGTGCTTTCTCAAACACCTTCCCAATATCCATGGAGCCCAAAGACATTTCTTTGTATTCAAAACATAACAAAAGTATCTTGAGCACTATCTTGATTGAAGAGAAAATCCATTATTGGGGCTGCTCTCACCCAGTCACCTTCTAGGTTGCCTTCCCTGCAGGGAGAGAAGGAGCTTTACAGGGTTCTTTTCCTGGTTTCCAGAGGGTGCCACAATCCCTCCCCAATCCCCAGGGCTATAACCCTGTAGGGTCTATGTATTGCTGAGAAGAAAATGCTAATTCACAGTAGATAATGGGATGTATTCAGACACAATGAGAGCTCAAGCCAACACTGTTCATTAAACTAGGGAAGCAGGAAACAATTTGTACACTCTCAAGTTTAGGTAAGAAAATGCCTTTTTGCCTCACACAAGGAGACCCAAACAAATTGTCAAGTTAATTGTTTTTGGCCTTCTACATTCTTTTGTTCTTCTCTTTCCTCTTTGAAAAGTTATATTCTTCCCTCCACTATCCTGCTACCTGTTAAGACTATGCTCTCAGTCAGCTTTCAGGATAAGAAAATTGAATCCGGAACAGTGGTCTGATTGACACATAGCCATGTAGACAAGGGTTCAAGCTACAACGCTGATGAGTACTGCCAGCAAAAGCCTAGAACAATCTCAAGATGTCAGAGGCAGTAACCTCAGCTTTTTCTTCCTCTTCACTTGTTCCATTAAATTAAAAAAAAGAAAGGAAGGAAGAAAAAAAGAAGCCTGCAACATCAAAAATAAACAAATAAATCTTAAAACTCTGATAATCCTTCAGGCCACCTGGCAAATTTGTCAGTACTTATCAGTCATTTACTCTTACAAGAGCTACTCCCCAAGAGCTATCAAATTACTACAAGGTGCTATGAAAGTGGGATGCCAGATTTTTGTCCTCTTGAGATTTATAATATCTCTGGAGAGACAGGAAGTAAATGCATGGATAGTTACTTGACAAAGACAGTCATCAGCACAGGAAATGCACAAGACCCGGATGAGGCATATACAAGGTTAAACGGTATTGTTTCAGGATATCAAAGAAAGAGGATATGAAACTGATGAGCGCCATAACCGAGGTGGTGGGGCGGGGAGGAGGCTGTGGAAAGAGAGAAGAGAGGGTTATATACTGTGTGGGGGAAACAGCACAAGCCAGGTGGAGAAGCAGGAAGGCCTTTCCTTGTGTGGCTGGACAGGACATTCATGTTAAAGTTAGGGGTCTATGTAGAAACGTAGCCAGGATTAAGCTGGAAAGATAAGTCTAGATCGTCTAAGGACTTAAATTCCATGTCATAAGCCATTTTATATTTCCACTTTCAGTACAGTTGACAAAAAAAGAAGGGAGGCAGGCAGGAAGGAAGGATAGATGGCAATGAAATATATGTATGTACACGTTATTTATCTATCCATCTATAAATATACATGTATATATATATATATCTATATCTTCCTCTGCCTTTTATTTTAATAAAAGCTTTATTATATAGGGTATAAGCACTAAAGTGTTACAATCTATCCACAAGTTCATAATGTAAGATTCTCCTGAACTCATATTATTTATAATATAAATATATTAATTTAATAGCACATATAAAATTGCATATGTTTCTGAGTTTTAGGGACCATACACATAGATGACACCTTTGTAAGTATGATGAGAAAACATATGGAGCAAAATATTGGAAAAGTGATCACATAGATTACGAAATCAAATGGAAACTCTGCCATCAAAATAATATAGGAGACTGAAAAAGAAAAACTAAAAATAAGAGAAAGACTGAAGCCGAGTTCTGTAAAAGTAATCAGATGGATCTAGTCAATACAAATAATCCCCTAGCTGCAGTATACATGAGAGACTAAGTGCTGCCACGTGCATGTTATCAAGGGTTGGGTCATTGAATTATTTTTACCTGAAAAGAAAATGACTATATTTTTATAATGAAAAAATGTGAATATATAAATGAATTGATATTTTACTAATAATGATTAAGATCTGCTAGAATGGTGTATGGAATGCTAGCTATAATTGTTTAAAATTTTAAGAAGCTATAGTATAAATTGTTGTCAATAAACCTGCTGTAACAATGGGATTTAAATTTGGTTATCAACTTTTAATGTGTCCAATAATTTGTTGCAGGATGCTGTAATACTTAGCCTATGAGCAATGGGGAAGCACAGAGAATTTTGAGCAAAAAGGTAATGTGGAAAAAGTTGGACTCAAGGAAGATTAGCCTGGAAACAGTGTTGGATAAATTGTAAAGGGTGAGTGATAGATTCTTCCTGGAACGAAACATTTTCTTATTTATCAGCATTTGCTTATTTATCATTCCTATCAGCATTCCAGGGACATTTCTATCATTTTGTTTTGTTCCACCTAAATTCATATTTGCCTCAGTAACATTGGTGAGTGACTATTTGTATAGCTAGTTTAAAGAACTTCAGGAAGATACTATGTTCTTTTTAGGTTTTTCTTTTTTCTTTTTTTTTTCTTTCCATTTCTGCCCCTGACTTTTCCAGAAGATTTATGAATGCAAAGTTTAAAGCTGCTCTCCAGCTCTCCAGGGTAGTAACTGCATTCCCTATTACTGACACTATCTCAGCATCAGTGGAGAATATACGAGGCTGCCAGCTCTTTCTTCTCTTCTGTCTTTGATCACTGCTCCTCTAAATAATATAAGAGATTTTCAGGATTGGGCTTTAGTGTCAATTTATCACAAAGGGAGCACTGTTGCTTGTTATTGGTTCAAGCCCCATTCCTATGGAGGCCTATTTTTGTATCAAAATTATTACCAACCCGGTAAATGATGAGGCTTCAGTGTGTTCAAATGATGTCGCATTACAGGGAAAACTTCACCCAAAGAATACATTTCGGTATCAAGCCTTTGAAAGTTCTCTAAACTAAGCAATCTCCAATTTCCCACCTACAAATTGAATGAGAGAAGATTCTTTTAATTTAAGCTTTAAAATCTCTATTCAGTTCCCTAGGCAAAAGCGAGAGAGGGAAGAAAAATAGAAGCTTTCTGAGTTCTGCGTCTCTTTTGCATAAAATGAACCAACCAGTAGTATTAGTTTAAACTCTAGCAGTTTTACAAGCTAGCTAATTCAAGATACTTCAAGCTAACCTCTGACTCTCCAAGAATTCCCTAAAACTTGTAAATAACAGCAATTAACATGAAATTGAAACCGACTAAATAATAGAGATCTACATATGTTAATGATCACAACTTAATATCACTTTTCTAACTAGCAGACAATGAGGAGCAAACTGTTAGCATGGTTTTATTCTTATTTTTGTATGATTTATTCCCTCCATTCCTCCCTCCCTGCCTTCCTCACTTGTTCCTTCCTTCCTTCCTCTCTCATTTCTTCCTTCCCTCCCTCCCTCCCTCCTTCCTTCTTTTCTTTTATAACATGCATTGAAGTTTTCCTAAGAAAGGCTCCCCTCCCAGGTTGCTCTTCATCAAGCAAGGAGTGATGGAACAAATCCGGTTATAGATTTGAAGATGTAGTGCTATTACAGGGTTTTGTAAAGCAGTAGTCAATCCTCATATATGCAAAAAATAATTGCTAGGTTCATCATGCCACCCAAGAAAATCCACTCCTCATTCGGGCTAAGCTCCATCTTGTCTAAACAGCCTCTCATTTGGTTTTGCTTTCTGTCTAATGAGAAAGAAACATAAGGTGTATATGGGTATGGGTTTTCCCATATTTTTGTCAAGTAATTATAGCTGAAATTTAATGAATGGGAGAACTAAAGAAATTAACTCACCATTGTTTTGTATTCTTTGTAGTTTTTTTTTTGTTTGTTTTTAAGCAGGTACCAGGGATTGAACCTGGAACCTCATACATGGGAAGTAAGGGCTCAACCACTGAGCTATACCCACTCCTTTTTTTGTATTTTTAAAATGCCTAAAAACTGCTTAAAATGCTTTAAAACTTTGTATTTATAAAATGCTCAAAGCCTTCTAATTTCTAATAATTCAAGGACCGTTCAGTAATAATCACATTGCTCATAAGACACATTTTAGACCTGGGGAGTCAGCAAGTGAATTATTTAAACCATCTGATGATATGATGTTTGTGAAGGGTCAAGGTTTATTAATGCATTGTTTTTACTCACCACAAACATTGAAAGCTGTGAATTTGAAATAGTCTTTTCAGCAAAGAAGAATGGAGAAAAAGGCTTTGTTTTAAAAAGGACTTTGGTGCTGTGTGGAATTTAAAACGTGGCTTGAATATGATTGGCGACCTCAAGAAAGAGAGAAAAATCTAGTGTTGGGCTTCTAATCAGCAAGTAATTCACACTTCAGACACCTTCTTAGCTGATCTCTGGTGGACTGGGCATCTTTGAACAAAGATTCCTAAGAGCTCATTAGAGTTTTATGTGCCTGAAGGTGAAAGCACTTCCTCAGATATGAGAGAAGGCAGAGAAGGAACACTGGGGAATGTGGTTGGCAAGAGAGTTGCCCACTTGATCTGAGACTGTCAATGGAGTTAATATAGAAAAATGTA
The DNA here is from genome assembly GCA_029593785.1 of Cabassous unicinctus. Lineage (NCBI taxonomy): Eukaryota > Metazoa > Chordata > Mammalia > Cingulata > Chlamyphoridae > Cabassous > Cabassous unicinctus. The sequence continues at coordinate 17,131 of JAQZBX010007570.1, forward strand.
TTATGTTCATAGATAAATCTGAAAAGTTACACACAATGGAGAATAACACATGTTACATAGGACATTACTAGCATAGTAGAAATTTTATCCTTATCCCTAGATGACAATGTCAGGAAATCTAATAGGAAGAAATATATTTCTGATTGTCTTTCAGTATAACAATCCATAGACTAGGTAGCAAAATCAATTCAAAATTTGGAAAAGAAAGTAAATTTTATCTTGTATCTTCTGAAACTTGGTGGCATGACATTCATGCATACAATTTCATATATACAATATATATATCAACTCTTCTCAAGATAAAATTCTGGTAGAAAAAGCTTATTAAGAGTAGTAGAATCTAACATCCTCTGCAGCCATGATCACGTTTGAAATGAGCCATTTGACCAAGAGAATCCTCAAAGATTTTATTGGCCTAGTGATGTTTTTAATGCCCTTTGGTTAGGTGTATCCCAGACTAAAGCTTAAAAAGAGAGAGATCTAACAAAAAAATTACTACTACCAGTTCTAGTTTGTTAAAGCAACTCCGAGCAGATACCATAAAAAGGGGTTTGCTTTAACTGTGGGAATTTATCTTACAAGTTTACAGTTTCAAGGCTGAGGAAAATGTCCAAATCAAGGCATTGTCAGGCTATGCTTTCTCCCTACAGACTGGCTGTTGGTGACCCTGTACTCCTCTGTCACATGGCAAGGCTCATGGCAGCATCTGCTGGTCTTTCCCTTCTCTTCCAGGCTCTCCTTCTGTGGCTTTCTCTCGTCATCAGAATTTCATTCTCATATAAAGGACTCTAGTAAGATGATTAAGACCCACCCTGAATGAAGTGGGTCACATCTTAACTTAAGATACCACTGACCAAAAGATCCTACTTATAATGGGTTCATACCCATAGGAATGGATTAACTTTAAGAACATACTTTTCTGGGGTCCATACAGCTTCAAACCATCACACTACCTAAATGACAATAAATTCCTGAATCTCTTCTATATACAACCTCCTACCAATACTGTCTTTTCATCATCTATATACATATTATGAGTCAATGGAAGACCCATGTTTTCCCATTTTTCTGAAAAATTTAATTTTCCAAATATTCCACAGCAAAACTCCTTCATTCTCCATGCCAAGGTTCAGAAATTCTGAATATATTTAGTAGATAAGACAAAGTATACCTCTTTATTTCCCCACATGTGCCCTTATTTATTGAGTGTCATGTCAGGGAATGATGGGAAAAGGAGAGAGAGAGTGAGAAGGGACACTGCCTATTCATGTTTCAAGAAGCATCCTAATTTAATTAGCAGGGGAAAAAAAGAAAATGAACAGTCAAATTGAATATAATAGTATTGTTTGTTGTATAAAAAATGAAAGAGTTAATTGAAAAAACTTCACATAACATTTGTCCATAGTAGACACTCAAACATTATATAGTTTATCATTGCCATTTGCTTTTCCAAATACCAGTCCCATAACTTGAAAGAGGCAAGAAGTTTCAACAATCCTAATATCTGTTGTGATATATAACAACAAAAAGAGGTGAAATTCCTCACAGAATAATCTTACAGAATAATGGAAAATAAAATACCCCAAGCCTATATAGGATATTATTTTGTTCAAGATAATAAACAAAAATAACACTATATTGTTAGACTTTAAAATAGTAGTGAAAGTGTGTGGACTTTGAAGTTAGGAAGACGTGGGAAATTTACTTAATCTTTCTGAATTTTAGTTTCATCAATAAAATAAGAATTTCAACTTTCAAGGTCACTGTAAGGATAAAATGAGATACTGTTGGTAAAAGATAAGTGGCACTTTGTAAATATTAACACACAATTCTGTCTAATTTCCCTTCAGGTTAGGAAAATACATTTCAAATAGGTTAAAGAAGATATCAGCATGATACCATAACAAGAGACACCGGAAGTCTGAGACGATATAGCTTACACAAACTGAGATTCTAGAAAATGACAATGGGACTACACAATTGCAAACGACCCATCAGAAAGAAAAGGTAGTTAAAGAAATCCCGTTGTTTCTCAGAGGGCTGTGTGATTAGTTTACATTTTAAAAGGACCCAAATAGTGGGGCTCCTAAGGGCTACAGAGACACCCAGGTCATGGCAGATAGCTCTGGAGTTTGGTGCCTTGCCAGTGGGCCCTACTTTGGAGTTTGTGCTCCCGAGTGAGACAAAGTTGGGCTTAGATGTGACTTCTTTACACATGCCTCTTCTGTCCCTTTTATTTGAACCTATAGTTGGTGCTGGAGATTGTCGATGTACGTCCAAGAGACTTGAATCTCTGGGCTGTCCATGTGCCAGCTGGGCCCTCAGCCTCAGTTGAATTGCAGCACCTACTCTCCAGTTCATTGGACTCACCCAGGACAGCTGACAGGGAGGTGAGGATGGACAACGACCACACCAAGGAACCAAGAGAGTCTACAACTGCAAGCAAGAGAGTCCCATCCAACAGCCATATGGGATTGAAGCTCCCTCTCAATTAGAGGTGCAGTGGGCATCACCATCCCAGAATCCTCAGGATTGGGGAATAAAATATGGACTAGAGTGGACTTACTGGTATTCTACTATAGACTTATTGTGATTCTAGCAATGGAAGAAATTATATCATTGATGTGGAGACAGTGGCCACTGGAGGTGCTATAGTCAGGGAGAGAGAAAGAGAGGTACAATATGGGGCCATTTTCAGGACTTGGAATTGTCCTGAATGACATTGCAATGACAGATACAGGACATTAGATATCTTGCCATAACCTACAGAGTTGAGTGGGAGAGAGTGTAAACTACAGTGTCAACTATAATCCATGCTTAGTGGCAATGCTCCGAAATGTGTTCAGCAATTGCAATGAATGTACCACACTATTGAAAGAAATTGTTAATGTTGGGAAAAATGGGAGGTGTGGGGAATGGGGCATATGGGAATCCCTTATTTTTTTTATGTAACATTTTATGTAATCTAAGTATCTTTTAAAAATAAATTTAAAAAATATTTTTAAAAAAAGACATTGCAAAATATGGAAAGAAGGGTAGGAAACCAAGAACACACACAAAAGGATGGTGTTAACTTAGGAATTTTGAAAATAGGTGAACATTCAAAATTATTTAAGATTTGTGAGAGAAAACATCCAAAGAGAAAAGAAACAAGACTTTTAAATCTACCAAGGAAGAGAGAGATAAGTCCCATGATCAGGGGAAAGAATGTCAGGACACAAGTGTCCCAGAGGATGGCAAACAATGATCATCTTCAGAAATGTGAATGACCTTCAGACTAGTAGTGGAAGAATACCTCAAAGAGGAGCCACATCTCAGGATATGGGAAGAGATGATTTAAAGCATCTTCCATTTTAATTCATATTTATCTTCTACCAGGTATGTAGAAATATGCTGGTAATAGAACAAAGAGCAAACCAGACACAGCTACTGCTTTCATAGAGCTTATAATCTAGTAAGAAGACAAGAAATAATCATATAGGTAAATATGTACAGCTCATATTTCCTTTTGGAAAACCTCCAGGTCAGATGTACTCGAAAATTCAAAACTTTCCAGATCTTTAGAGGCAATATATGTATATATTGTGAATTTTAAAACCAAACAAACAAATAACCAGCAACGTCTGGGGCAACATCCTAAAATCAACCACACTGAAATTTCTCCAATGAAATGTGTGAATAATCACAGAATGTCAGAGGTAAAAACTATACGACCTGAGGGTCTTGGAGAAAGGGTTACATCAGTATCGCTACTGTCGTTGGTATCAGATTGGAGTGGGACAGAGTAAAATTCCATAGTTCCATGGCTGGATGTCTCATTAAGGGAAATTAAATGCCAAAAACATTTCTTTTTACAATAAGTTCAAGAGAGAGATTTGTGCCCAGAAATAATACATTTTTACAGGTTGCTTTTTATTCTGTGTACTTTCTTGCAATGATCTTTTGCTGCTAGAAAGTATTGCTTGTCTGCATAATGATGCACAGGTAAACTGCACATCCCTTTTCAAGCATCTCAGATGCTGGCTTTCCCAAACCCTGACATCTTCATTTGATGTGTGCCAACAGCATTGGATCCCCAAAAACGGGCCACTTGTATCCTATTCTCTTGGTGCTCTCAATGGCCATGGTTAAGGTTTATCCAACAACACAGAGCCGGTGCACTGACATTATAAACTTGTCTGGGACTCAGGTTTTCTTCACATACTATGCTGTCATATCCATCAAGGTTATTTTCTGCTGTATCGTGACGTACATAAACACTTTCCACACAGATTTTCTGAAACTTTACACCATGACACTTCTCACATTTTGGGTAGACAACTTTCTAAATATTCTCCTCACCCTCGATGCTGTGTGCTGCTTGGTATGCCTTGGCTAGTTTCATGACCAGCAAATCAGTCAGTGCTTATATTATCTTCCTAATGTCAAATTTACTCAACCAATAAATGGATAAGATATTTAGGTTTTGTCCTATACAATGTCTCCTACTTTTCATTAGATTTTATCCACCACTATCACTGAAAACCGTCAACAATCTGCCTTTTTTTCAAGTCTTGCATTGTATGGTCCTTCAGTAAGATGCCTCTGAGATGCAGAGTGTAACATCTGCAGGAGCTCCACTTTCTGGGCTATTGATATTGATAGACACTTTAGACACTTTCTTTTCTTATTCTGTGGGTGGTACCTTTAACCCTAGCTCATTTTTTTAAATGAAATTGAATGCAAAGACACAGAAGGAAACAAACAAACAAACACACGATATCCATGCTCAGCAGAGGCATATGGGATGTGGTGGTGGCCCTGAGATACTACTAATGTCTTATATCAGTTTAGGTTAAAAACAAACAAACAAAAAGAATGTTAACATCAACTTTAAGAAAAAACTTCAGTCGTTCAGAGCTTTTAGGTTTTGGGATTCTGGATCAAAGACTAGATCTGGTATGACAATTGCAACCTGTGGTATAAAGAAAGTGGGGGTCACTGTGGAGTCTTTTAATCAAATTATTCATGTCTAGGCCCCAATGAGTTATATCACAGGAGATAAACTTGCAAATGCAATCTGACTCACTGTTTGTAAAATTTGAAAATTTATACTAATGGACTCAGTCAATCATTAGGAACAGAAACGTATAAATGTTCCAATCTCCAGAAGGGGAACAAAAATACATTGTACCACTGGAGGTTCTGAGGTCATGGAGAGGGAAAACAGGACAATGGGGGCATTTTCAGGACTTGGGAATTGTCCTGAATGACATTGCAATGACAGATACAGGCCATTATATATCTTGCCATAACTTATGGAATTGTGTGGGAGAGAGTGTAAACTACAATGAAACTGTAATCCATGCTTAGTGGCAATGCTCCAAAACGTGTTCATCAATTGCAATGAATGTACCACACTAATGAAGGATGTTGTTAATGTGGGTAAATGTGGGCACTGTGGGGAACAGGGCATATGGGAATCCCCTATATTTTTTAATGTAACATTTATGTAATCTAAATTTCTTTTTTTTTTAATAAAAAATTTAAAAAATAAAACTAAAAAATAATAAAATAAAAATAGGCACTGTATCATGTAAATAAATAAACAGCCACGGATATCTATTACGACACTTAAAAAATATATATATTGCAGGGAGCAGTTGTGGCTCAAGCGGTTGAGCTTGCAACTCCCACATTGGAGGTTCTGCCCCTGTGCCTCCTGAAAAAACAAAAACAACAAGGAAAACAAATGAAAAAACCAACTCAGGGAAGGTGATGTGGCTCAGTGGTTGAGCGCTGGCTTCCCACATACCAGTTCCCAGGTTCAATCCCTGGCCCCCAGTACCTAAAAAAAGAAAAAAAGTGTATTGCAGACAAAAAATTACAGAACAGCTGAACTTTGAGAGTCTACCATTGGCCACACCCTCAACCTCTTAGGACAAGCATGTCCATACATAAGAGAGTACCCGCTCAGAAGCTGATTGCCCTTAAGTTTTGTCTTAGACTTATCCTTCAATCTTTACCCTCCCTTCACTGCTGCAGCTGATGAACCACTTTCATCTCCCCTAGGCCACAGTTTTGCTTCTGTCATTTTCTGGATTTGGAAGTTCTACTCCTCCACATCTCTTGTCTTCTCCTAACCACTGCCTCATTTTGTAGTTCAGGTTCTTCCTCCCTTCACCACTCATAAATATCAAACTGAATAGTTACTGATTAGCCCCATGATCCTTTTTATATGATTTGCTACCCATAAGCAGAACCAAGAGTTTAAGTCCATTGTGCCCAAATCCTACCTCTCAAACTCAGCTGCAGCTTCTAAGGGTTCCTGTGTCAAACAGTAAACATCTATTATCAGCTAATGTGTGCTCATGTGGTCATACCAAACTAATTTCCTCTGCCCCCTCTTCTTTCTTTATGATTGTGATGGCATTATATGTTGGTATATCAATGAATTGTGATAGAAAAGCAACAAATAAATTCTTCCATAATATCTTTGGGATAAAATAATAAAATGTGTACTAAATAATTGTTTCCTTTATGGGCTTTCACATGATACCCATAAAGTATCAAATAGCAACTACAGCCTTACCTATGTCTCTATTTTTGAATGAATAATTTGAATAAATACTTAAAAAGAGCATTTACAATGTATGAAAATGACACCAAATTACATGACATAAAGATTGGGATAAAGCAATAAAATAACAGTTAATAGGAATACTTGTTAATTTTTTTGGTTCCAAAAAAAAATGTTTGTAGACACTTTGGTTTTAAAAAAGTAATCTAGTCCAGTGTCCTATCAGATAGATTAATACCCTTAACAGTATCTTCAATCAGCAATTTTCCTCTCTTTTGAACCATAAATGGCAGGTCGCTTGTTATGGCCCAAAATAGCAATACAGTGTTTGAAAAATTCTAATGTTAAGACAATTCTTCCTAATAATGGGTTAAATTTTGTCTTATGTTAGCATACATCAGTCAATGTAAATTTTATCCTCAAACAGCAAACTTTCAGATATTTGAATACATTTTTAAGAGATAAAGTTAGCACATCCTTTCTTCTTCTTGCTACCTTCCCAGTTCCATTGGCAGTTCCTCATAGGGCATTTGCTTACATTCCCTATCTATTCTTGTACTTCACCCAGAAATGTCCCAGTTTATCAGTGTGGCTCTAAGTCCAGCACCCAGAACTTAACACATACTTTAGATGAGAATTTACAGATATACAATAGACTGGTTACTTTATCCTCCTTTCTTCCTGACCACATTCTCTACTAATATAATCTTATGATGTACACAGGCAGGATAGGAATGACATAAGTTAGGCAAAATATATGTGAAAATGAAGTTTTTAATTGACTTCAACTTTACTATGAGCCAATTCTATGATACAACTGATCAAACATTTAAGCAAATCTAAATGGCATTAGTAGAGGCATAATACCTAGACCTTAGAAACCAATCTCTCTACTACATGCTGCATCTATTAAACCATATCTGGAATATTGTTTCCATTCTTGAAAAGCATTTATTGTTGGGATCTTGATAAACCATTGCGCATCCAGGGAAGAGTAGTTAGAACGATAAGGATGGTTTCATCACCATGTGATCTGAAGAACTGCTGATGAAAGGTGCATTTCAGGTCAGGAGAAGAGGAATTCACCAGGGATGGCTGCTATCAAAACCCTGAAGTGTGACATCCAGCAAAGAGTGTGTTTATTATGGTTGTTCTAGAAGGTAGAGCCAGGACAAAATTTTTGGAATAGCTGCATTGCAACATGGTAAATTCCCTGTCACTGCAAGTATTGAGGTGGAGGTGGATTTCTATTTAGCAAGAATAATGTATTATGGACTCTGCCAGTAGGTGCCAGTTGGAGAAAATCTCTATTTTCCCTTCAAAAGCTAAGATTCTACGATTACTAATACTAAAATTCCCCACCAGTATGGTATATTGGTAATATAGTAACACAGAGTCAGAAAAAGAAAGGTGTGTGTCCATCATGCAATGCTACTGAGGAGTCATTGAAGAAGAAACCATGCCCTGGACCTGCCTCCTGCACTGACCCATCCTTTCCCCTGTTCCACTTTGATGTTTCTTTCTGGAAAATCATTTCCTACCAACTTCTTCTGAGACTTTGAACAACTCTGCTCTGTACCTCCTGGTGTTTGATATTCCCAAAAGCTTTAGCTTGGGGAAGCAAGAGTAAGGAAACATTTAATTCTCTCAATTAGTTTTCTTACCAATTTAACCTCAGGAGACCCTTTAGAGAGTGTTTTTCTGAATTAAATTCTTATTCATTGATGAAATATTATATGTCATGTAAATCACTAGGAAAAATTATGTATGTTAATATACATCCATACATGCATTTAATCAAACACATGAAAATATTTGTTTCAAATGCCACTCTGAAAATCATTCCTCAAAGCAGGTAAAAGGCAAGATTTTTCATTTCTCTGTTCCTATTTAGTAATTTATAAATAAAGTCAGTTTTTAAAAAAAGGGCGTTTACATGTAAAATAACAAAGATGTAAGATTCTAAGTAGATGATAAATTGGGTATGCTAGTCAAGAGTAAAAGTCCTGAGAAACACCCATTCACCAAACATTTATGGTGGTTTTTAATGATTTTTATATCTCAGATGCTAAAGAAGTATCATAGGCAGTACTGGATGCATCTATCTTAATATAGGTATACACACACACACACACACACACACACACACACACATGCGGTCTGCTGCTAGCAACAAATACTGTAGGTGTTTCTTCTTTCCAGAAAATAAAGAAAAAGAACTGAAATATCAAGTAGTTGGTGTTTTAACATCAAATACTGATTTGTAAGTTTCCATAATGTCAGAAATGTTGAGCTTGTTATCATAAGTGGATTTTCTCTTATCATCTTAATCATGTCTTGGTATATGACAGTTAAGGAGACTATAAAGATATAATTGCTGGGGAAGTTGCATACATACCTAGCAGCAATCTCTCAGCTCCCTCTTACCCTCCACTCCTTGTCTATTATGTGCAGGTATTTCAATATGTTTCTATTACACAGCCAGAAGGAGATGTTAGTTCCAGAGGAGTGGCCTGACCCTTCTTTAAACCAGAAGCCAGGAAAAAGCAATTCCAGTTGATTATCAGGGCAGGAACTCTCAGTGGCCTGGCCTCCTCCCCCTTGAGTTATATAAATACCATCCCCTCAAGCAGGACCGATTTTTCTCTCCTTTCCAACCAGAAGTGGGGCATGCAGAGCTGCCATCTACTGACCCTGACTGGAGCACTTCCGCCGCACCTCCCCCCCCACCCCGAGATCAGCCATGATGGCTGTCTTCCCTGGCTCTTTTGTACCCTTTGTTCTGTGTAAGTAATAAAATGGTCATTTGCTGAAGTGTGTGTTGTTCCTGAGCCTGTGTTTCCACAACACTTTCCACTATTGCTTCACAATAACCCCAAATACAAATAACCCCAAATACAATTCATACAGAGAGAAGTGCTTATGGACATAGGTCTTTAGTTACTTTACCACAAAGTCCCAAAATTATGTGTTGGTGACAAATTCTGGACAGGTAAGATGTATTAGGGAAAAGGAGAACTCAGTTATGGTCTTCACATTCTGACAACTCTGCTCTCACTTAAGCTAACAACAAAGGAATGTGCCCTTTGTCCTGCTACCTCGTTCTTAATTAACAGATGTCTTCTAGGTGAACAACAATGATGTTGTAAGAATTAAATAATGGCAACACCATGGAATACCAAAAAAAGACAATAGAACATGCAACTGGGGAAAGCTTTGACTTGGCTATTGTGAAATCTTTATGCTAATATCTTTTCTAAGATTGTGTATCAATAGTTCATTTTCAGTTGAATTAGTAAATGGATTATAAATTTGAATGAGTTGCATTGGAATGCTAACACACCAAATTAATTTTGTGCACTAGTATAGATTGCATGCTTTTAAAATAGTTGATGAAACAGTGGCGCTAACTTATCATACAGTTCCACTAAGCAGAATTATTTCCAGAACAAACATGGCAAAGAGAAATAAGTGTGTCTGTCTGATAAAGGACCTGGAACAAATTTGAAGATTGAGATGCATCAAAGTGAAACTCATCATTTCGGCGACAGGTACGGCTGTGCATGCACTAGTTAAACATTTTAAATTACTGGGAATTTGTTATGCATGGGCTGCTTTTGTTAGTTCAGAATAGAATTATTCTGGATACCTGTGGTAAAATTAAAAGATTTTTTAATACCAATAATAAATTATTATAAAGATTTTATGTTAAAATTATTTTTATTATTATGAATAAGAAAACAGGAAAAATAAATGTAAATCTAACATTTTATTTACAATTAATAAGGTAGAAGCCTGCAGCTTTATTCTCTACACAGCGCAACCACAAGAAAAGATTCTGGGACAAAGTATGTTGTAAGTACACTGCATAACAGCATAGAATGTCCAGAACATTAGTCTCATCTATTGTACTTTCCACTTTACCTCTGTTCCTTCTCTCGTCTTCTTCTAGTCTTGAATGCTTCTGATGTATGGCAGAATTTGTTCCTAATGTATTTCAAAGCCATGAGTACATATCTGTTCATTGAAGCACATTACAGCATCCTCAGGTCCCTTTATTGCCTTTCAATTCCCTTCTGGAGCCATTACCAAATATTCCTTCTATCTCCTGACTCTTCAGCTCCAATTTCACATCGGCTAATTTCATCCCAAGACAAAGACAGACCATGATCTAGTGGTTAGAGCACAAGGTGTGGCAGGAAGTCATTTGGCGTCTCTGCTCTGTTCTCCACTAGGGACTGCTTCACTGTGTGGCCTGGGGCAAGTGACTTAGACTCCATTGCTCCCTGTGAACCTGAGTCTTAACACCCACCTCACTAAGGGTTGTGAGAATTCATTAATAAACTATCATTATCGGTCTTCATTATGCACCTGTGTACAACCCAAAACAATCCCTCTTGTTCTAATTGAGCAGTACAGTATGTGTTTTTTCCTGTGGTTTTATTTTTTATGTGTGGGGAGGGACCACTGTGTTTTCTCTACTCCTACTCAAGACAGCTATTAGAACCAGGCTGCTTTATCTGCGTAATTTAGCTTATTGGAATTTTTTAAAAGTCATACAGCAACCTAGATGTCGACACTGAGAAATTAAAATGATGATTATAAGGCTGGGTTCCCATCCACTGCAAAGTGACAGACTCATTTTTTTTCTCTTTCAAACTGCCAGCTCGCTAGCCCCTTTGCTTCTGAAAGCAGCAAAGTTTTAAAGAACCGAGGAACATTACCCAAGTCACAGTGCAATAACTCTAATAAACTGCACCTGTGGATGACTCTCTGGTTTATTTATATACTGTATCACAGGTCATTAACAGAAAATAACCCACTGAGATACAACATTCTTGTTTACAGTGAGGTTCTGGTGGTGACAGCAGGAATATAAAACACAAAATCAACAGGGAACACTGAACTAATAAAAAGACAAGGGTCTATAAAGCATAGAAAAAAACAAAGCCAACTGTGCAGGCAAAAATAAAATAAAATAAACTTCCATCATAAAACAATCAAAAGCTACAGTATATTTATAGAGACCAGGGAACCCAAAGACCCACTGAGCTGGAATATTTATGGGTGTCAGAATGAAAGTCAGGAAATCTGTGTGCTATTGGGAGTGAAAGCTTGATCACTTGGATATATGCTTAGAAAAACAGATTTGTTTCCCCTTCTTTATGTTATACTTATCAGGCTTTCCAGCCAATAAGCTTTCAGATATCTTAGCTGCTTGGTTATAAAGTTAACTTTTCAAAAAGTTAATATATATTGGGTTTATCAAGTGCTTGCTAAGAAATTTTTATGCTAAAAATTAAAATTTTGACTCCTCCATCACTATTATGCTACTTTACTTTATTGCCAGGAACAATGGCATCTTTCTATATAATGGTTGATCACCGATAGGTAGAATAATTTCAAGTTCTATTGAGACTATTTGCCTCAATAGAATTTCCCTACTCCTAAATCACAGTACTTGAAAGACTATATTTTAATTATGTATATATATTATATTATATATAAAATTTTATATCACTCTACCATTGATCTCTTAATGCTAATATTCTTAAGACTAATATTGCAAAATTCACACCAAATGTTAAGACAAGAAGTATTTAAGTAACTCTGTAATGAAGGGAGGAAATATGTCTAGAACAGAGGGAAGGAGGAAAGGAGGAAAGAGGGAAGGGAAGAAGGGAGGGAGGGATGGAGGGAGACATTTAGGTGAGTTAGATTCTGACAATCACAAGCTTTTCTTCTCAGTTTTTTCTCAGACCAGCTGTAACCACGCCCTATCAATGTTAATTCAGTGGCAGTGATGCAAACAACATTTGGTTTAATCAAATTCTTAAGACAGTTGGTGCATGATAATTCTTAATCATTTCCATAACAAACCTGAAGTTCCTCTTATTGCCTCCAGGCTTCTATATTTTCAACTCTTCAACACAAGGATCTAGTTACTTAACAAAATATTTTCTACCACATGCAAAGCAGACACACCAAAAAGAATAAAATGGGCCTCACCCTCCAGAAACCTAACTATTTAGAAGTTAAGCTCCATGAGGGCAGGGACTTTGTTTTGTTCACTGATATATTTCCAGCACTTGGAATGAAACAATGAATGAATGAATGAAATAGAGATCAGAAATGACATTAGTCTATAGAATTCTAAGAAGAGAGAGAATGCATGTATATAAAGAGCCTAGTTCAGTGTCTGTCACATATAATTGCTCAATAAATGGTAGCTCTTCATTTTTTCAGAATGGTAGTCAATATTATTAGTGAAATATTTATATAGGAGGTGGCCAAGTTTATAGGTCAATAAAAGAAGCTCGACTTAGGATAGATAGAGGTTAGTAAGGGAAGCAAACTAATTAGAGAAAAGTCATATTATCTGGGGAACAAAGTGGTTTAAAATGCCCAGTATTGTGGCAGGGGAGGATCACTGGTGATGGGTGTTGGTAGTGGGGGGACATGTGGGGAGGGTTTTGCCTGGAGCTTGCCTCTATGGAATATGAATGTGTTCAAGTGGTCATGAGGTGTTATCTCAGTGGGTGGAGACCCACACAACAACTGAAATAATATTGAATTCCTATTCTGGGGAATAGGAATTCACTAATAGAGTGGCAAGAATCCCTGGAGTACATGGGCAGTGTCTAGCAAAGGAATATACCAGGCCCTTGATATTGATGATTGTACTAAACCTTGTTCTTGTGAACTTGACACTTAGCCTAGTAATATATATTTCCTAACAGTTACCACCTGAAGCCTCTTTGTTGCTCAAATGTGGTCTCTCTCTAAGCCAAACTCAGCATATAAACTTACTACCTTTCACCCAGTGTGAGACATGACTCCCAGGGATGAGCCTCCCTGGCACCAAGGGACTATTACCAAGCACCAACTATTGATGTTTTTGGAAAATGACCTTGACCAAAAGTGGGAAATATTAAATACAAATGAGTTTTTATGGCAAAGAGATTTCAAAGTGAGTTGGGAAGTCATTCCAGAGGTTATGCTTATGCATGTCTCAGTAGGATCTCACAGACTGCCACAGAAAAAGTGCCTGAAGCAGGGGTCTCTTGAGGGGTCTCTTGGGGAGTTTTGGGGACACTGAAAATTTTCTGCATGATATTGCAATGACAAATGTAGGCCATTATACATTTTGTCAAAACCTATGAAGTTGTGCGGTGCAAACTATAAACTATAGACCATGGTCAGAAGCAATCAATTGTAACAAATGTACCACACTAATGAAATATGTTGTTAATGAGGAAAAATGTGGGAGTGGGAATGTGTGAGGTATATGGGAATCCTCTATACTTTCGATGTAACATTTATGTAATCTAAAGTTTCTTTTAAAATTAAAAAAAAAGGCACAGTATTCCATGCAGACAAGTTTTACTAACATCTCTAGAAATGGTCTTTTATCATCTATATCCAATATCAGAAGCTTTTATAAAATGTCATTTTTTAACATGATACAGAATCTTCAGCTAATAAAACCACAGCTGCTGGAAATAGACCAATCCTAATAAATTCATTAATTATTCAGCTGTATATTTGGACCCTAAATAAGCAAGGTTGGTCCCATCTTCTTAAGACTAGAAGGGGTAGTTCATGCTGACTTGTGATAATCCTTCTTTCACAGTCAGTTTTGAGGGAGATAAACCAAAGTTGTCAATTTAAACTGAAAACAGAACCAGAAAGCAATTTTGGAGCCCCAGGGTGCAGATTCCATGAGGGGAGGACAAGGACTAAACCTCCATGGTTCACGGAAGACCCCACTGACTAGCCCAGTAACAAGCAAATGGCAAGCACTTGGTATGTTTGAATAAATGAAGGAACACCAGTTCAGACTCCTTTCCTTTACACAGGTAGAAATTGAAGTCCAGAAACATTATGTGACATGCTGAAAGAACTTGATAGTGACAAAGTTAAGCCTTCTCCTGTGATTCTTGGCCTGATGTTTGGTCTGCTTTCTTCTGTTAGTTCTTGTTTATGGTGACTCCACTAAAGGAACTGAAGCCACCAACAGTTGCTCTCTAGATATTATTCTGATTTGAGTCTTTAGCCATGAGACATACATCGCTCTTCTTGTTTCTAGTGGAAGATGAAGTGGTATCGTGCACTTGTTTCTGAGGAGGAAATCATTTTGAGTTGAAACAGCCAGACCGAGGAAGTCCTGCTGCGTCTGAAGGAAGTTCACTCATCCTTTGCAAATGCTCTGAAAGGAAGGAAAAATAATTCTTGTCTTTGCAGTTTTAGCTATCAAATATTGGGCAAAAAATCCACTGGATTATATCCTATGCACCTGTATGTAAATAATCCGAAAGGAGCTGATTAACATTTAAATTCTAAGTTACTGAAGTATGCAAGGGGAAACTGATTAGATTGACTTGATTTGGTGCCAGTACAGTAAATGCCTTAATGTTTTAAACAAATGGAGGCAGCAATCTGCAATGATTTTGAAACATCACACTTTTTATAATCATTTTGAAATCCAGAAGAAATTTCCTGGGTGACCTCTGTTTCCTTCCCCTTAGTGTCAAATACATTCTAACATTTATTTTTATAGTCATGGAGATATTAGCAATGGGTCACCATTGTCTTCCTCTAGTGTATTATTCCTAACCCAAATGACTGCTTTTGTCCTTTGAAGAAACCAAATGCCTCTGGGCTCAATGCGCTTGGAAAGTATGTAAATGATGGCTTTCCCCTGTCAATCTGGGAGCCACAATTCAGTAAGCCCTTCATCCACATCAACTGCAGCATAATAGCATTTTAATTTAGAGTGGATCTTTTTGCTTAGCTCATACGTATCTTGTGCATTTAGAGAGAAACTATTTACAGAGAAGTACAAAAGTCCCTAGAGATGCAACATCTCATTTTCAATTCTGTTGGCAGGAATACTAATTACATTATCACATATTCAGCAGCATTCAGCAAAGTTATTTACTCATTCATCCTTAAGACCTGGGATGCCTACCAGGTCAGTTTCAATAAGCAGTACCTTGAGAATCTCTGCTGATGGTACACACAGATAATTAGGTATAGAGTTGTGAAAAAATCTCACCCCAAAAAGTTCAGCCTTGGAGATTTGTTCCCTCATTCTTTGACTGAGCAAAAGAGAAAATCCAATAGCTGCTAGAAAAGAGGGAAACATTTATCACCCAACTCGCTCACCCCCAATATTTCTGGTTTCCCTTAATTGAAGTTAAGTTGTAGTTCTTAGAAAAACAAGTGAAGATGCTGACATCATATTGAAGTCAGGATGAATGGTCTTCTAGGAAGACTGGCCTCAATATGGTGAAAATATTCAGAATTTACATGTGGAAAAAAATTGCTCCTCAGATGATTTTGAAAGTGAATGTCTTGTTTAATACTGTGTACCCCTTTGAAATCTTTAATAGTCATTGGTTAATTATAACAATTTATAATGCACTCTATTTTTTGGTAATTTTGCTCTAATGAGATGTTAAAGGAATAAATGAATATATATATATATATAATTATTATTATATATGTTATATTTTCCTAGTGGTATTATCTAAAATGTTTTGTGAAAATGAGTGCCTGACAATGACTAGGTCTTGGAAAAAGATAGTTCTATAACAAACAAACAACATTATCCCAGACATTGCCCAATTTCACAAAGCAAATGGTAGCTTTGTATCATACCAGAATTGCAGCAATGAAAATTCCCCTGTGGTCCACCTCACTCAAAATGTGGAGAAAAAGTCAGGTTCTCACAGATCACAAATTAAATTCCTGGTGGAGTTCTTGCCAGAACACACTGCGTTCTAGGTTCTTAGCTATGTCACACAAAGGAATTTAAGGACACACCATAGGGTAGGAAAGTAAGTAAAGAGCTTATTAAGAAATGAGAAAAAGCAATAGTATGCACCCCAGGTGTGAGTGCAGGCATCCTCCAAGAAGAGAGATGAGCAACGTGGGGCCCAGGGATAGGCCTTTTGAAGGTTTTCCCTCCTCCTCCTTCCCCATATTAAGGAGTGATCTCAGCTATTTACTGTCCTGATTGGTTGCTTTTCTACCTTCATCTGTTAGCTTTCAGAGAACCAATGGGGAGGCCTTTCTGTTTGGAGTCATCCAGGGCTTCTTTTGAGCCCAGGAGTTTCAGATGGGACCTTTTGACGAGGGTCTTGGTGGGCTTTTTGGCTATAATGGCTATGGCTTTGCTTTCAAGCAGCTGACTTCCTTCAGGGGATTTCTGGTCAGGGTCTCGTGGCCATGTTTTTTGCTGGGTTTCAGCGGTGATGGTTATGGCTTTGTTTTGACTACCTGCCTTCCCTCATTTGTTTCCTATACTAACCTGCCTCAAGGTCATTACAGTTTGCTCTTGTCTCAAGTTTGGATTGTTGTCTCAAGAGATTTGTGAATGACTGTCCTAGACACAACACCTGGGATAGCTCCTATCGTATGCAGTACCCAAGCACCCTCTCCCTTTAATATACAAATATTCCATCTTCCCTCTCCACTGTATAGCTTAGTGGAAGATCAATAGCAGGAGAGGAGTTTCATTCTCTAGGTGTGGCTGCACATTCAATGTCAAAAAGCAAATGGAAGCCCAGCAAGAAATTTGACTTTTTAGACATCTTTACTGTCATTTCCCCCTAAGAATAGAAGATAAAAGTGGGTAGGCAGAACAAACCCGCAGGGAAATATTTCTGAGACCAAAGTGTTATTGAAAAATATAACATTTTAAATCCATTCCGTAGAGATTTAGGCTTTTTATTACAGAGTCCAGTGTGCCAAAGTTTTCTTGGTAGCAGCAGGTGACAATGGAAAGAAATTTCTATATTCTGAGCTCCCTTTCTTATTGATTATTTTCTTTCCTATGGATAGTAGTGATCTTTGGGTCAAACATTCAGTCTTCTTATTAATATCATAAGTAAAAAGGCCAGAGAGAATTTGACTCAGCACAGAGTTTATTCAACTTCTCCTTATAAATATTCTTAATTTTTTGGTGGCTTCCTTTTTCTGACTTCCTCTGGTATATTGCTCTGTTGTGAATGTAACAGCAGCTCACACAACAGTCTATGAGATGGGGAAGCTGTACTCTCCCAAGCTGCTAAAGCGAGGAGAATATTTAAATTAGTTATATAGTTCATGCTCTCCCAGGAAGTTTCTCTTCTGGTCAATAAGATGGAATATCCTTACTTTCCTACTCATAGGAAACAATCAATAAAAGCTTGACATTCAAAATGAAATTTCAGTGATTGCAAATTTATGTGAAAAAATTGTGCAAATAGCAATAAGGATAGATGTAGGTGATGTCCAAGCACTGACTTGAGGGAATAAAGAACAGCATGAGGAGGTAAGCATGACCAGGTTAATGCAAGCACAGGAGGCATCCAGATTGACCACACCTTGAGATCGTTCTCTTGGACAAACTACCTAACAATTTTCTACAATTCTTTAGTGAGGAG
This sequence comes from Cabassous unicinctus, assembly GCA_029593785.1. Classification (NCBI taxonomy): domain Eukaryota; kingdom Metazoa; phylum Chordata; class Mammalia; order Cingulata; family Chlamyphoridae; genus Cabassous; species Cabassous unicinctus. The sequence goes on from JAQZBX010007570.1 coordinate 35,122, forward strand.
TGATATAAAAATAAATATATCTTTTGTAATTTACATATAATTATACTTGAGTTGATAGTGAAGTGTTTATAGCACTCATTCTACAGTGTGGATTAAAGTCATTCCAATGACTCATTTATCTGTTTGCATGAAATCCTATACCTATCTGGTGTGGTAGGGACTTCTAGTTATTGCAGTTATTTTAGTTTCCCAGGCTGCTCAAGCAAATACCATGAAACGGTTCTGTTTAAATAAAGAGAATATATTCATTCTCAGTTTGAGACAGGGAAAATGTTCCAATCAAAGCATGAACAAGGTGATGCTCTCTATCCAAAGACTGTGGTGTTCTGGGGCTGCTGCCGGCAATCTGGTTCCTCTGTCACATGGCAACATCTTCTGGTCTATTCTTTTTCTTCTGGAGTCCATTTCAGCTTCTTGCTTCTGTGGCTTTCTCTCTCTCCGTCTGGATTTCATTCTCTTATAAAGGACTCCTCCAGTAAAAGGTTTAAGACCCATCCTGATTGAGGTGGGCCACACCTTAACTGAAGTAACCTCATCAAAGGTCCTACTTACAATGTGTTCACACGCACAGGAATGGATTAAGTTTAAGAACATGTTTCTCTGGGGTACATGTAGCTTCAAACCACCATAGCAGTGAAGGCCTTGATACCAGAACTTCATAAACAAGGAAACAACTAGCCTTCCAGAGGGCCACATATTGTGTGTTTCTTTTTACTTTATGATGCCAGCCAGAGACACCCTTGGGATCCCTATGAGATTGATTCCTTGGCTCATAACTTTCCTTATACAAGTAATGATTTTGTCATCACTGAATTTCTGAGTATATACTTATCTGTGGAATTATTTACTTTTTAAAGCATATTTTCTAAGCTCATTTGGAACAGAGCTTAAGATATGATGCACCTGTTTATTCATGTTGGGGGGGGGGTGTGTGTGCAAGAGAAAGAGAGTGGGAGAGAGAGACCTTATCAATGTGGGATAAATGAACTCTGTAGCTATTAGTCTAGGAGAGGTTGAATTAAGAAGATAGTACTCACATTTTGGAATTTTTTGGATTTTGCTTTGGCAGAAGATCATGGAAAGAGGGGTTCCATCTAATGTGACCTATGAATTGAGCATTTTTCAATGGCATCAACTTGTGCCTGCTTTAATAACCAATGTCTAAATATGGCTTTTTACCATGAAGTTATATCTTAGATGGAATTTGGATTTAGAAGTCAAAATTAAAATTGAACATCTCTTCAATTTTGTTTTTCACAAAGTGTTAGCATTTAATCTATCTCAGTAAGTCCAACACAAGCAGTTTTTTTTCCCCCATTATTCCATTGATTACTAATTACTTCGCTGGGCATAAAATGAAATAATTTACATACATTTTTAAGGTCCATGTTGAATAAGAACATGCATCTATTGCCACAAGAATTATACTAAAAAAAGTGAGATGCTTTCATTAGGAGAGAACTGTTGGGAGTATGTTCTCAAGGCACACTCACTTGGGGGTACTTCTTCATAAGAATGCCAAGTGAAATACTGGCAATTATAAAGTGGATTACATTGTGTGTATGTGTATATAGGTGTGTGAGTCTTGCCTTTAGCTGAGTATGCAGAGTTAAGTACACCGAGTGACTGTAAACCCACCGTAATGGATTTGGGTTGGTCACTTCAACGAGCAGAATCTCATGTTGACCTCTTTTCAATTTGATATTTGTTTTCTGAACAATGAAGACATTGCCCAATATTTATTCAAATGTATCAATCTAAGAATATTCTTTAGCTTTCTTCTTAAGGTAGCCCCCGCTGTTCCAACTGCTGAGACTCAAACAACACCCTTGTGTCATACGAATGTTGTTGCTGCTGTTAGATGCTTCCTCAGGGACTCTAGGAATAGCAACAACCCAGGAAATTCCATCAGTGTTATAGCTACCTGCCTGAGCTTTGGTTAATCTTCTAGAACTTGGAGCTGAGGCAGAGGGAAAATTGGGAAGAAATCAGAACGTTTTTTCTCTGTTTTACCAGTAAAGCTTCTGGCTTCCTGTACCATTTTAAATTCCACAGTCCTTTTCAAAATAAGATTATGGCATAGTGCTATCTTCATAGAATACTGTTTCTCACTGTTTTCAGAGGTTCTCACTGAAAAAAAAAAAGCCACTATGCTTGAATCCACTTGAATTGTCTAAAAACAATTACAGGAACTTTAAGCATTTTTTTTGAAATGTCCATTAAATTTTATCATTAGTGGACTTGATGGTAATATAGTCTGAGCTAGAGCTTCTAAATAGGAAAGGGTTCATTTTCTAAACGGCCCTTGTGGGGAAATTGTCCCTTCATAACTGATGACTGATAGAATTCAGCGAACTAGAGCTTAATATGAGCATTCTGACCTCTTCATGGTATAATCTGATAGTGAATTCTGAAGGGCTTCTAACAGTTATGCTAATTGATGACACTCATTTATATTAAAAAGTAAAAATGACCATTTTTCATTTTCACTTTTGTTAGGTGATTGCAAAACTAAAAACTACACATTGACATTTGACTTGAACAATGATTTATAAAGAACAGTCCATAAGAACCTTTAAAATTTAATAAACATTAAATGATATGCCAAAAATCAAGACTGTCTACACTGTCTAAAAACAATGGTACAGGAAGTATTCATAAAATGAGCAAGTGAATCTTTAGGATGTATTTTTACTCTAGTCCAAAATGAAGGAAGAGAAGGAAGAGGAAGTAGAGAAAGAGGAGGAAGAGAAAGAAGAAAAGGAGTAGGAAGAAGATGAGAAGGAAAAGGACTTGATTAAACCTGTGTTTAAACTTGTGTTAAATCTCATTAAGATTTGTGTGAAAAAGTTGTCCATATCCATACTTTTAAATTTGGAAAAACTAAAATTAATAGGGGAAATGTATTAATCTAAGTGAAACTTTTATCGTAGAATAATCTTTTTTATAAAGGCAGTGTCTTAGTTTCCTAGGACGGACATAACAAAGTACACGAACCGGGTGCCTTAAAACAGCAGAAATGTATTGTGTCACATTTCTGGAAGCCAGAAGTCCAAAATCCAGGTGGAAGGGCCATGGTCCCCCTGAGGTCTATGGGGAAGAAACTGCTCCATGCCTCTCTCCTGGCTGCTGATGATGGCTGGCAATCTTGGTCATTCCTTAGTTTGTGACATAGTTCAATCTCTCAAACTCTGCCTCTTTCATCCCATGGCTGTCTTCTCTCTTCTGTCTGTCTGCCTCTCCTCTCTCCTTTTCAGGACACCAGTCATACTGGATGTAGGGCCCACCCTACTCCAGCATGACCTCATTTTTCCTTGCCTAATTCTTCCTGTAACTACCCTATTCCCTAGTCAGGTCACAAAGATGATGGGAATGAAGACTTCAACACATCTTTTTGGAGGACACAATTCAACCCATAACAAGTGGCACCTAATATAATAAGAAGAAAATGGTACTTGGAATAAGTGGAACTGGATTATAGACCCAAATTTGCTCCTCATCAGTCCAGTCATTTTGCTGCTGCCTTTGTTTCCTCATTTATAAAATGTACCACCTTCTTTCCCACAGAGCTTGGTCAGGCTCCAAGTAGAGTGTGTATGTCAAAATATCCCCCCAAATTATCCTTTTCTATTAAGTCACACTTGATGGAATAGAAATGAGTTCTACGGCCTACTCTGCCACTGGTGAGAAATGTGATCTGAGGTAATTTCTTACTTCTCTAGTCAGCTGAAGAGGAGGAAGAGTGTTGAACTAGGTAATCTCTTCCAGCTCAAGCCCTGATTATATAACATGGAAACTACAAGCCAGTAGCTATTTTAACCAACTCTTCCAGTAATTGATAAGTTTCTAGGAAAAACAATTTTCTGAAGAGGCCCTTGGTGACCTAAAATAGTTAATGTAGATTCCTAAACTGCCTGGTGACAGCCTGAGAATAGTGATATTTGGTTGGCTATGACAAAGAATCTGATCTCCCCTTATTTGTAGTGCCAAAGTGGCATTGCATAAGTTGTCAAGCCCCAAGCACCAAAAGCCTATCACCAAATATTAATTTACCTGCTGTACATGTCTAATAATTGACAGCTCTGAATCCCATATCATTTCTGGTGGCCTTCCCACTGACATGTTCTTTGATCAAGAAAATAGTCAGCCAGAAAGCAGGGTGTCCCTAATGTGGCCACCTCATTTAGCCTCCTTATTATACTGGAATATTTTCTTCTAAATTAGATTTCTTGTCTTCATAGTGGCAGCTTACATGAATTTAATACATTACAAAATGTGCAGTCCCCTTGAGATATTGTGATAGATTGTGATATTTGAAACCCATATTTCCATGGGAAATAAACGCCTAGGCCATGGCCAAATATTTTATCAGCTTAGCATTATCTTGAGATAATAGCACTATTAATGCTTGTCACCTCTGTCTGCTTTCCAAGGCTGGTGTTGGCTCTTTTCTCACTTTTGAGCAAGGTGCTGAAAGTTTTAGAGCTTTGAGCCCCACTACCAATAACCAACTCAGATAGATACCCTTTGTTCTATGCTGTCTGGCATATAATCATGCACAATGAGCCTCTCTATTATTTTCCCTTCACTCATACTAAATCTGATTATCAATAACACTACATGGGATATGATCACTACGTATTACAGCTTGCTTATGATGGGCTGGTGTTGCAAAGGCAAGGGATGGCAGCACAGCTGTGAGTTCTTATTGTAAAATGCCTGGAAGGAGGGAACTAGTATAAGGAAAAGACAGAATTCATAATGCAAAGACTCAGTGAAATGAAATCTGAAGTCCTGGAATTATCAGCTTGGAAATTTCAGAAGCTCCCAGTTTAAACAGAATGGACAATTAAGGTAAATATTCCATTGGTTTATTCAGCTCTGTTTAACTACATGGAGACTACAAATAGACAGGACCAAGAATTATAGAAATTCACATTCTTATGTTGGCTCACTTGCCCTCTTATATATCCATTTTCATTATATTCTAGTTTTATTTGTATTTTTATCCCCAGGAGTTGAATTCCTATAGGTGAGGCATTGTTTTGTACTTCCCAATGATATCAGTCAGTTTTTCTTGTCCCACATTTTCCAAGATAGAGCTTGTATCTGGGCAAGGGGTAATTTTCTCCTTATGGGATTCAGAAAGTGATTTCTCAGTACACATTTTGGCTTTGCTTTCATCTCTAAATTCTAGTGCCTTAATTGTCACCATCTTGCTTCTCTTAGTAGGCTGTACTCTGCATGGTGACCAACAATCCAAAAAAATGACTTCTGGTTTTTTTGTAATAATCCAACTATAGACCAAACAGTAACAGAAAATGCACAGCAGTATTCTAGATGCAATGACAATGTTCTTTAAGAGCTGAACCTTCCCTTGGTACTCTGATATTATAAAATCATGAAAGAGCTGAAATCAAAGAGAAGTTAGATCCACAAGGAATGACAGAGATTGCTCTTTTGTAATTTGCATGTGAAAAGCAAATTTTAAAATTTAATCAAGTGCCCAAATATGTTTTAAAAATATGGAATATGGCAATTCCATAGGTATCTTTCTGAGGAACCACAATATTGTTTTCCAGAGTAGCTACACCATTTTACCTCCCTACCAAAAATGAACAAATGTTCTTATTTGCCCACATCCTCTCCAGCACTTGTTAATTTCCTTTTTTAAAAATAATAAACATTCCAGTGGGTGCTGATTTCTCATCAGAAACCATGAAGACAAGAAGGCAGTGATATGATATATTTCAGATACTGAAAGAGAAAAACTGTCAGCCAAATTTCTTATCCAGCAAAACTATCTTTCAAAAATGATGGAGAGTTTAAAGTATTCATAGATAAACAGAAACAGAGAGTTAGTCAACCAGAAGCCTGCCCTACAATAATTATTAAAGGAAGTTCTGCAGGTTGAAAGGAAAAGACAGGAGAGAATGGCTTGGGGGAGTGTGAAGAAATGAAAACCCTCAGTAAGGGTAACTAAAAGGGTAAATGCAAAACCCAATAGTACTATATCCTTAATATACAACTCTCCTTTTTTTAATTCATAATTAAATTGAACAAGAAAAGGCATATTTCCTGATAATCAATGTGCAAAATATGAAGTGGTAAAGTGAGACAAAAACAACATAATGAGGGAAAACAGAGGGATATGGGAGCAGAGAATATGTTTGCTATCAAAGCTAAGTTGGAATCTTTTTAAATTGGTAGATTATAAATGTAGGTTGTGAAATATAAACCCCAGGGTAACCACAAAGAAAGTATTTTTGGGAATATTCAGAAACAGAAATAAGAAAGGGATCAGTCAGGTATATCATGGAAGATCAACTATACAGAAAGGGAGGTTTCAATAAAGAAAAAGAGAGACAAAACAAAAAAAAAAATATGACATAAAATCAAAGGACAAAATGGCTGAAAAAAGTACTGCCTTTACAATAATAACACTGAATGTTAATTGATTACACTTCTCAATCAAAAGACACAGGTTGGCAGAGTAGATAAAAAAGTATGATCCAACTATATGCTATTTACAAGAGACTCACCTTAGACCCAAAGACAAAAACAGGTTGAAAGTGAAAGGCTGAAAAAAATAATCCATGCAAATAGTAATCAAAAATGAGCTGCGTAGCTATACTAATATCAGACAAAATAGACTTTAAATCAAAAACTGTTATAAGAGACAAAGAAGGACATTATATATTAATAAAAAGGGCAACCCACCAAGAAGAAATAACAATCATGGATATTTAATATTTATTCACCTAACCACAGTGTCCCAAAGTATACACTGGCAAAACTGAAGGGAGAAGTAGATGATTCTACAACAATAGTTGAAGACTTCAATGCTCCACTCTCATCTATAGATAGAACATCTAGATTGAAGATCAATAAGGAAACAGAGAACTTTAATAACATGATAAATGAACTAGACACAATAGACATATATAGAACACTGCACCTTAAGGCAGCAGGATATACATGTTCACATGGATCATTCCCAGGATAGAAAACATGTTGGGTCATAAAACAAGTCTCAATAAATTTAGAAAGGTTGAAATCATACAAAGTATCTTCTTAACTATAGTGGAATGAAGCTGGAAATAAAAAACAGGCAGAGAACTGGAAAATCCACACATATATGGAACTTAAATAACACTCTCTTAAGCAATCAACAGGATCAAAAAGGACATTGCAAGAAAAATAATTAAATATCTGGAGAGAAATGAAATAAGAACACAACATATGGAATGCAGGGTAGGCAGTGCTGAGACGGAAATTTATAGCCCTAATTGCTTACATTAAAAAGATGAAACAGTTAAAATAAAAGACCTGACTGCACACCTGGAGGAACTAGAAAAAGAACAGCAAATTAACCTGAAAACAGAAAGAAATAACAAAGATTAAAGCTGAAACAAATGAAATTAATAATAAAAATAATAGAAAGAATTAAAAAAACCAAAAGTTGGTTGTTTGAAAAGATTAATAAAATTGACAAAACCTTAGCTAGACTGATAATGAAAAAAAAGAGAAGACGAAAATAAATAAAATCAGTAATGAAAGAGGAAAAATTACTATTGAACTCACAGAAATAAAAAGGATCATAAGAGGATACCATGAACAATCATATGCCACCAAATTAAATAGCTTAGTTGAAATGGACAAATTCTTAGAAACACACACACAAAAAAAACTACACAGACTCTACAAGAAATAGAAGACCTCAATGTACCAATTACAACTAAGAGATTGAATCAGTCATCAAAAACCTTCCAACAAAGAAACGCCGAGGACCAAATGGCTTTACAGGTGAATTCTACCAGTTAGTCCAAGAAGAACTAATATCAATCATGCTCCAAATCTTCAAAACATTGAAGAGAAGGAACACTACCTAGGTCATTCTATGCATCCAACATCACCCTAATACCAAAGCCAGATAAAGATACTACAAGAAGAGAAAATTACAGGCCAATTTCTCTTATGAATACAGATGCAAAATCCTCAAGAAAATACTTGCAAATTGAATCCAACAGCACATCAAAAGAATTATACAACATGATCAAGTGGGTTTTATCCCAGCTATACAAGGGTGGTCCAATGTAAGAAAATCAATTAATATTGATTAAAATTGTTCATCAACAAAATGAACACATGATCATCTTAATTGATGCAGAAAAGGCATTTGACAAAATCCAGCATCATATTTTGATTAAAACACTTATAAAAATAGGAACAGAAGGAAATGTCTTCAACATGATAAAAGGAATACATGAAAAACCCACAGCCTAACATCAAACTCAATGGTGAAAGACTGAAAGCTTTCTCTTTAAGATCTGGAACAAAACAATGATGCCCACTGTCACCACAGTTATTCAACATAATATTGGAAGTTCTAGACAGGCAATTAGGCAAGAAAAACAAATAAGAGTCATCCAAATTAGAAGGGAAGAAGTTAAACACTCCCAGCTCCTGGGAGAATGAATGCCTCAGTCCTGTAGGAAAAATCTGTGAAGTGCATCACAGTATCCACTACAAGAATTATGTGTATCAAGAAGGCAGCATGGCAGAATTGGGAACAAAGGGGCTTTGAATTGTCACACCTAACTTCAAAGATTGGATCACACACTGACAAATTATGATGGCCCTAGTCAAATTATTTAACCTCTCCAAGTCTGTTTCCTCATTGGAAAACTGGAAATAAAAATATCTCCCTCACTCTGTTGTTGCGATGATTAAATTAGGTAATATATATAATGTTCTGGCCCTGTGCCTAGCACATATTAGATATACAGTATGTGTTTGTTCTATGCACTTATTCACGGTATTCCATATAAAAGGAACTTTGTTAGCTAACAAGTATTTGCTGAACATCTACTACTCGCTTACCACTATGCTGGTGAAGAGGAGAATAAAAATAATTATTCTTGTTCTTTTCTAACTAAGTGATAAGTAATTTGTAGGGCAGGGCCCATGCTTTGTATTTATTTTCCAGTCCTGATGATGTTTAATTAAAATCAGATTCCACTTTTAAAGAAATTTTAATTAATTAATTTCTATTAGAAAAGTTGTAGATTTACTGAAAATCATGCAGAAAATACAGAACAAGAGTAACACACAGGGGGGGCGGATGTGGTTCAAATGGTTAGGCATCCGTCTCCCATATGTAGGGACCTGGGTTCGATCCCTGGGACTTCCCGGTAAAAATAAAGAATAATGTAGAAGGCGCGTGGGCCGCCAAGCCCCATGAGCAGGTGCGCCGTCAGTCCCAGCCGAGCCACGCAGCAAGATGATGATGTAACAGGAGAGCAACAGAAGGGAGAGCCAAGACGAGATGTACCAAAAAGCCAGGAGCTAAGGTGACGCAGACAGTAGGATGCCTCTCTCCCACATCAGAGATTTCCAGGATTGAATCCCAGTGAAGACAGGAGAAAAATGAGAAGAAAGGGCAGGAAACAGACATAGAGAATTGCCCAGTGAATGGACACAAAAAATCAGCAAAAATGGGGGAGTAGGGGGAGGAAGGGGTAAAAATGGATAGAAGTAAATAAATAAATAAATAAATAAGTCTTAAAAAAAAAAGAGTAACACACATACAATTGAAAATAATACAACAAGCAATAACCATGAACCTGAAAATTACTGAATATTAAGTTGAATGTATGGTTATAAGATAATATCAATGATAACCCAACTATCACGAAACAAACAAACAAACAGAAGTCTCATGGAAGAAGTAATTCTGACTTCATGGAGGATGATGTTGACATTGGTGGGCATGGCTCAACTCTCTCACAAAAAAAAAATAGAGGAAGGGCTAAAAGCTATCTGAGGGAGCTGCTTTGGGGATCTGAAGACCAGGAGAGAGCTGCACATCATGAAAAAGGGAGAGGGACAGAAAGACAAAGAGGCCAAACAAGAACCATGAGTTACTTGCCACTGTGGCTGGGAATGGCACATATACCCTACCCTCAAGGAGAATATTCTCTGTAAAACCCCTGGCTCACTACAGCCAACCGAGTGGGGGAAGAACATTCCCCTTCCTGCAAGGGAGAGGGGTCTGACAGGGCAGGGAGTGGGTTCTCTTCAGAGAGTTTGGCCTGTTGAGCTGTCTTTGAAACCCAAGAAAAAGAAAAAGAAAAAAGACCCCAGCTAGCACTGAAACAGCCCCAGGGAGAGGGAAGGGGGGATCAGATCAGGAGGCTGTCACACCCAACCACCCTGGGAGAGAGAAGAACTAGGTCAGTTAGGGTATAGGTGGAGTCAGGAGGTTAAACAGCCCCAGAGAGAAGGAAGCCAGGATAGATAGCCGGCAAACTGTTAGAAGCCCAACTCTCCTGAGGGAAAGGGGCAGGGAGAACCAGAGAAGCTTTCAGAAGCCTACCTAACTTGTGGAGTGGGTGTAGCTTAGTGTAGGAACACCTGCCTCGCATATATAAGATCCCTGGTTCAATTCCTGGTGCCTCTTAAGAGAGTGATTTGCTGAATTGTCAGGTACCCAGCCAGCAACCAGCCAGCACCTTAAGACAGGGAAATTATAAACTGGGGTATTTCTTTGTTTTAGGTTACTTTTTTATTTTTTATTTTTTTTCTTTATTTTATTTTTTTATTCACTAAAACCAGGTATCTTACGTGTGGACAGCAGGCTGCAGGGTGATTGATGAGGACCGGCAGCCTGAGATGGTTCCTAGGGGCTTAAGAGGGAAGCCTGTTTCTCCTGAGTTGTTTTTCTGTTTTTTGTTTGTTGATTTTCTTCCTTCTGTATTCCTTTTTTTTCATTTCCTTACCTTTTCTCCTTAGTTTCTTCTTTTCTTTCTTTCATTTTTCCCTCTTTTGCTCTGCTTTTCTTTCATTCCACCATTTTTGTTTGGTCTTCTATTTTTTTCTACCTTTCTTTCTTCTTCTCATCTTTCCAGTCTTTTATTTTATTCTATTTTTTTCTTTTTTCTTTTTTATTCCATCTTTTTTATTCTTATTGCTTTGTATTTTTGTGTGTGTGATTTTTCACTTTAATTACTTATTTATTTTCCTGGTTCTTTTATGGTTATTTTTCTATCTTTATAAAATTATTATTACTCTTATTCTTTTTTTCTTCTTCTCTCTTTCCTTTTCTATGGTCTTAATATTTCTTCAAGGGAACACAGACATCTACAACAATATAGAATATGTGGAACCAAGTGTCAAAAAATAATCTTAAGACAAAACAAAACGAATTAAACCCTAGAATAGAAAGAGAAGTTAACCATCTGAATAAGCCCATTGAGAAAAAGATCCCTAGACACCAAGAAATAACTACAAGCCATACTAAGAAACAGGAATACATGGCCTACTCTAATGAAAAAAAAAAACAAACTAAAAAGCAGGAGGAGATAAAGAACATGGAACAACTAATCCAAACAAATATCATGAATCCACTTAATGAAGTGAAGGAAGAGATAAAGGATATTAAAAAAGGCACCAAGGGAGCATACTGAAGAAATCATAAACATACATAAAAATATAACAGATTTGATGGTGATGAATGGCACAATGCAAGAAATTAAAAATACACATGGCTCTTCTGTCCTTCTGTTTGAACCTATAATTAGTACTAGACTTGGTAGGTGTATGTCCAAGAGACTTAAATCTTTGGGCTGTCTATGTGCTAGCTGGGCCCTGATTCGCAACAGAGTTGCAACACTTACTGACCAGTTCATTGAACTAACAGGACAACTAACATGAAGGTGATAATGGACTACTACCATACCAAGGAAACGAGGGAGTCTGTAACTGCAAGCAAGAGAGTCCCATCCATCAGCCCTATGGGATCATAGCCCCCTCTCAAATAGAGATGAAGTAGACATCACCATCCCAGAATCCTAAGGTTTGGGGAATGAACTATGAACTAAAGTAGACTTACTGGTGTTCTACTATAGAAATATTGTGATTCTAGCAATGGAAGAAATTATATCATTGATGTGGAAGCAGTGGCCACTGTAGGTTCTGAGGGCAGGGAGAGGGAAAAATAGGTGTAATACAGGGGCATTTGGAGACTTAGGAATTGTATGACATTGCAATGGCAGATATAGGCCATTATAAATCTTGCCATAACCCACAGAATTGGGTGGGAGAGAGTGTAAATTACAATGTAAACTTTAATCCATGCTTAGTGGCAATGCTCCAAAAAGTGTTCATCAATTGCAATGAATGTACCTCACTAATGAAGGATGTTGTCAATGTGGGAAAATGTGGGAGGTGTGGGGAGTGGGACATAAAGGAATCCCCTATTTTTTTTTATATGACATTTGTGTAATCTAAGTATCTTTTAAAAAATAAAATAAAATAAATATGCTGGAAGCACATAAAAGCAGATTTGAACAGGAAGAGGAAAAAATTAGTGATGTCAAAGATAGTACATCTGAAATCTGACAGATGTAGAAGATATAGATAAAAAGATAGAAAAAATTCAGTAGGGCCTCAAGAAATTGAATGGCAACATGAAATGTACAAACATATGCATTATAGGCATCCCAGAGGGAGAAGAGAAAGGAAAAGGGGCAGAAGGAGTGTTGGAGGAAATAATGGCTGAAAATTTCCCAATTCTTTTGAGGAACAATGGATATGAAGCGCAGCACATTCCAAACAGCATAAATCCTAACAGGCCTACCCTGAGGCATATAATATGATAATATCATATTATCAAATGCTCAAGACAAAGAGAGAATACTGAAAGCAGCAAGAGAAAAGAGTTCCATCACAAACAAGGGAAACTCAATAAGATTAAGTGCTAATTTCTCATCTGACACCATGGAGGCATGAAGGAATTGGTATAACATAGTTAAGGTGCTAAATGAAAAGAGCTGTCAGCCAAGAATACTGTATCCAGCAAAGCTGTCATCAAAAATGAGGGAGAGCAAAATATTCACAGATAAACAGAAGTTAAGAGAGTTTGTCAACAGGAAACCTGCCCTTCAAGAAATACTAAAGGGCAGGTTGAAAGGAAAAAACAGGAGATATACAGTTGGAGGAGAGTGTAGAAAGGAAGAATTTTAGTGAGAATAACTAAAAAGATAAAAGGAGAAATAAAAACAAATGACATATAAACCTAAAGAAAAAAATGGCTAATGTAAGTACTGCCTTAACAGTAATAACATTGACTGTTAATAGATTAAACTACCCAATAAAAATTCACAGATTGGCCCATGTACAAAGTTGCAGGTTCATTCCCAGGTAGCTCCTAAAAGCAAACAAAATCACACAAAAAAACAATACTCATTGGGGAGCAGATGTAGCTCAGTGGTTGAGCACCTACTTCCCATGTACAAAGGCCTGGGATCAATGCCCAGTACCTCCTAAAAAAAAACACATTTTGGCAGAATGGATAAGGAAATAAGACCCATCTATATGTTATCTACAAGAAACTCACCTTAGACTCAGAGGCACAAGGAAGTTGCAGGTGAATGGTTGGAAAACGATTTTACATGCAAACAATATCCAAAAGAGGGTGGGAGTAGCTATGCTAATATCAGAAAAAGTAGAATTTAAATGCAAAACTATTGTAAGAGACAGAGAAGGAAATATATATCTATAAAAGGGGTAGTCTACCAAAAAGAAATAACAATCATAAACATTTAAGCACCTAACTGGGGTGGCCCAAAATATATGAGGCAAACATTGGAAAAACTAAGTGGAGAAATAGATGTGTCTACAATTATAGTGGGGGATCTTAATAAACCACTGTCACCATTAGACAGCACATTATGACAGAGTATCAGGAAAGAAACAGAGACCTTGAATAATACATTAGAGGATCTAGACCTAACAAACATATACAGAACATTACAACAAAATACAGCAGGATATGCATTCTTCTCTAGCACACGTGGATCATTCTCCAGAACAGACCACAGGCTAAGTCATAGAACAACTCTCAATGAATTCAGAAAGATTAAAATTATATAGAGTAATTTTTCTGACCACAATGGAATGAAGCTGGAAATCAATAAGGGGCAGAGAAACAGAATAAGCACAAAATTATGGAAGTTAACACACTCTTAGCCACTCAGTAGGTCAAGGAGGAAATTGCAAAAGAAATCAGTAACTTTCTTGAAACAAATGAAAATGAGAACACAACTTCTCAAAATCTATGGGATGCAGCAAAAACAGCACTGAAAGGGAAGTTTAAATGCCTATATTTAAAAAGGAGAAAGAGATAAAATAAAAGACTTAACTGCACACCTAGAGGAACTAGCTAAAAAACAACTAATCCCAAAGCAAGCAGAAAGAAGGATATAACAAAGAAAAGCAGAGCTAAATGAAATTGAAAATAAAAATTTAAAAAAACACAAGAAAATATTAACAAAACCAAAAGCTGGTTTTTTGAGATTAATAAAATTGACAAACCCTTAGCTAGACTAACAAAAAAGGAGGGAAAATGGAAATCCATAAAATAAAAAATGAGGGAGGGTATATCAGCACTGATCCCACACAAATAAAGAGTATCATAAGAGGATACTTTGAAAAATTGTATGCCAACAAGATGGATAACTAGATGACATAGACAAATTTCTAGAAACACACAAGCAGCCTACATTGATGAAAGAAGAAATTGATGAACTCAACAGACCAATCACAAGTAACAAGATTGAATTGGTCATCAAAAACCTCCCAACTAAGAAGAGCCCTGGACCAGATGGCTTCACAGGTGAATTCTACCAATCATTTTGGAAAGAACTGACACCAAGTCTGCTTAAACTCTTCCAAAAGATAGAAGTAGAGGGAACATTGCCTAACTCATTCTATGATGCCAACATCACCCTAATACCAAAGACACATAACGACACCACAAGAAAAGAAAACTACAGACCAATCACTCTAATGAACTTGGATGCCAATATTCTCAACAAAATACTTGCTAATCATATTCAACAACACATCAAATGAATTATACACCATGACCAAGTGAATTTCATCCCAGCTATGCAAGAATGGTTCAACATAAAAAAATCAACCAATGTAATACACCACATTAACAGAGGAAAAGAAAAAAAAAAATCACATGATCATCTCCATTGGTGCAGAAAAGGCATTTGGCAAAAT
>JAQZBX010007571.1:0-50188 GCA_029593785.1 Cabassous unicinctus
TTTTAATTTCAGATGTAGTGTTTTCCACATCACTAATTTTTTCTTCTGCCTTTGCATGTCTGTTCTTATGTGCAACCAGTATCTTTTTGATTTATCGGATTGTGCCATTCATCACCATCATATCCGTTATCTTTTTTTTTTTTAAGATTTATTTATTTATTTATTTATCCCCCCCTTGCTGCTTGTGCTCGCTGTGTCCATTAGCTGTGTGTTTTTTCCGTGTCTGCTTATCTCCCTCTTGCTGTGAGGTCCTGCTGCATCAGCCCACCATGCCGTGCGGGCTGGCCTGCTCTCACAAGGAGGCCCCGGGAAGCGAACCCGGGGCCTCCCACATGGTAAACAGGGGCTCTATCCATTGAGCCACACCTGCTTCCTGCTGTGAGGTCTTGCTGCATCAGCCTACCCCGCCGCGCGGGCGGGCCGGCCTGCCCTCACAAGGAGGCCCTGGGAAGCAAACCTGGGGCCTCCCGTATGGTAAACGGGAGCTCTATCCTTTGAACCACACCCGCTTCTGGTGGCTTACAATTTCTTCAGTATGTTCTCCCAGTGTCTTCTTAAAATCCTTAATCTCTTCCTTCACTTCATTAAGTTGGTCAATGTTATTTGTTTGGATAGTTTTGATTAGTTGTTCGATGTTCTGCATCTCTTCCTGGTTTTTAGTTTGTTCATTGTATTGGTCCATGTCTTCCTGTTTCTCAGTATGGTTTGTAATTTTTTGATGCCCTCGGGTCATCATTTTATCTTGATGTGTTTATTCAGTTGATTAGCTTCTCTCTCTGCTCCAGAGTTTTATTCAGCTGGTGGTTCTGTGTGTGTTAAGTTTTCTCTTTGACACTTTGTGCTTTTTGTTCTATTTCCTTGCTTTTTTCTATGTTCCTTTGAAGGAAAAAGATTAGGGCCCAAGGAATCGAAAGAGGTAAGAAAAGAAAAAGGATAATAGCAATATTGATAAAAGTTAGAAGAGGGACCTTTTTAGACTTACTAAAATGAATATTTAATTCATGTATGCAGTGTAGAGTAATAAGAAAAAAAAGTGGAATACCTAAAATAGAATGGGAAAAGAAATAGAGGAAAATAAATAGAATGATCTAAAAGTCCTGAATGATGAGGAGAGAGAGAAAGAGTAAGAGTGGGCTGAAAGGAAAAAGTTAATAATAATAATAGAAGAAAAGATAATAGACAATTTAGAATTTGACACCCATGAAGCTGTGTACTAATGAAAAAAGGTGGAATATCAGAACCACAACAGAAAACAGGAGGTAGAAAGATGAAGGAAGGACAAGAGATAGTGTTGGTAGACAAAATCAATATACACAGAGAATAGGAATTCAAGGAAGGAGCAGCACAGCAAAGAAGAAACAACCTAGCAGCACCTAATTAAAAAAAAGGCGGGGGTGGGAAGGAAAGAGGAAAGAAAATCAAGAAACAGACAAACAAAGAAAAACCAAACAAACACACAAGGAAGCAGTCAAATAAAGCTAAGGAAGAACAGTGTTCCTTCTTGGGCCTTTGTGGACCTTCTCAGCCTGCTTGTGTTCATCAATTAATTACCCTGCAGTCTTCTATCTGCAGGTTTTGAGGCAGATTTTCGTGATTAAACTAAGTTAAAAAAATTTTTTTTAAAAGTAAGCTTCTATTTATTTGGAGAAATAAGGGACCCAAAAGAAGGCCTCTTCTAGATGCCCCCCTCCACCGAGGGGACCCTAAATAGGCTCGTGGATACTTATCAAACACTTCCCACTGCCTGGACCCCCCCCCCAAGGAAGATAAGACTGTGATACTCTTCAGCGCAGAACGATAAAATTGGCTGACTTGCTCCCTCCTGAGCCAAGCCTCATATCACATGTCAGTTAGGTAAATCAAGCTTTCTCAGCAGATTCTTCTCTCCCCTCAGCCTGGTGTCACTTCAAGCCTGCTGGTTTGCTCCCCAAACCTGCAAGGGTGACCAGACAGCCAAACCCACAGAAAGGAAACCCCTCTCC
Source organism: Cabassous unicinctus (assembly GCA_029593785.1). Taxonomy (NCBI): domain Eukaryota; kingdom Metazoa; phylum Chordata; class Mammalia; order Cingulata; family Chlamyphoridae; genus Cabassous; species Cabassous unicinctus. The sequence goes on from JAQZBX010007571.1 coordinate 1,983, forward strand.
ACCCTCTGCCAGAACCCTCCCACTCTCGGAGAATGCTTCCTCTCATCCTGTTGCCTGTGGGAGTCGGGGCATATCCCTGGGCAGCTAAGTGAATCAGACTTCCCCAATCAGTTTGCCTCTCCCATCAGCCTTGTGCCGCTTCAAGCCAGCTGGTTTGTTTCCCAAGCCTTCAAGGGGGTCCAGACAGCCAAACCCACAGAAAGGAAACCCCTCTCCACTCTCTCCCAGAACGCTCCCACTCTCAGAGTATGCTCCCTCTCACAGGATTGCTGGAGGGAGTCAGGGGTCATCCTAGCCCTTTGCCCTGAGGGTGGGGCTTAGCTGGCTGGAGAAAAATTCATGAATTTATCTTAAGCAATCCACCTCACTGCCCAGCTCCCTCCAGATCAATGTCCCTAAGGTTCTCACTCCATGATCTCCCAGAACAGACCACTCAGGCAGGATCCTGTCCCCAGTCAGCTGTCCTCTGCGAGAGTGATGGTGAGTGCCGACCTAAACTGATGCCATCTTGCACCTTCTCTGAAGTCTTATTTTTAAATAGTTATAAACAGCCAAACATTTAAGGACTATTCATATCAAGAGGTGTGTGGCTATGATTAGCTTTATATTGGAAATTAAGAAGGAATTAGCCTTCTTATATTATTTGTGTGACATACATCTTTACATATGGTCAAAGGCAAACCTTATTTATAATTTCCCTACACATGGCTCTTCTGTCCCTTTGATTTGAACCTCTAATTAATACTATACACTTTGAATATATGTCCCAAAGACTTAAATCTTTGGTCTATTCATGTGCCTGTTGAGCCTCGAATCTCAGTAGAGACTCAAAACATCTTCTCCAGTTCACTGGACTCACCCAGGACAATTAACATGGAAATGATAATTGAAAATGCCCATTCCAAGGAAAAGAGAGTATCTGCAACTGCAAGCAAGACAGTTCCATCCATCTGTCCCATGGGATCTAAGTATCCTCTCAATTAGAAACAGAATGGGCATCACCATCCTCAAGATTGGGAAATGAACAATGGACTAAAGTGGACTTATTAATATTCTATTATAGACATATTATTCTAGCAATGGAAGAACTTTTACCATTGATATAAAGGCAGTGGCCACCTTAGGTTCTGAGGGGAGGGAGAAAAATAAGTTTAACATGGGGACATTTTCAGGACATTGGAAATGTCCTACATGACATTGCAATGATAGATAAAGGTCATTATACATTTTATCAAAACCTATAAAATCATGTGGGGCAGAGTGTAAAGTATAATGTAAAATATTCTCCATGTTCATTAGCAATGCTTCAGTAAGTGTTTATCAGTTTTAACAAATATATCACACAAGTGAAAGATGTAATAAATGAGGGAAAGTGTGGGAGGGTAGGGGTGGGATATTTAGGAATCACCTACGCTTTTATATAACATTTATATAATCTAAAGCTTGTTCAAAAATATTAAAAAATAAAATAAATTGATAACGAAACAAAAAAAACTACAATGTGTTTATAAAATAATATATTAGCAATTAATCAATTAAGGTTTAGGGTACATGGAGGTTCATTATTCCATTTCAAATTTTCCGTAATTTGTAACTTTCTAAAATAAAATATTAAATAATATCCAACATGAACATAAAATAATGATACAGTGAAAAATATGTCTCACAATCTCCTGCCAATTCTACATGGCTAGATGATCTCCCTATTGCTATGAAAAGAGCAAAAGGTATTAACCATGTACTTTGATACTTTAAGAAATATCTCTTAAAAATACCCAGAAGTGGATAATTCTGGAATTGTTCTGGATCCTATGATAAATGTTTGTTTAAATTTGATAAGAAACCAACAAAATTTTCCTAGGTGTCTGTACCATTTTACATTCATACCAGCATTGTGGGAGAATTCCTGTTGTTACAAATCCTTAGCATCATTTGGTAATATTATCAAATTTTATTTTTCCAATGGTATTTCAAGTTAGTTTAAATTTGTATTTCCTTAGTGGTTACTGATACTGAACATCTTTTCAGGTGCTTGTATGCTAAACTTTATCTTCTTCTTGAAATGTCTGTCAATTTTTAATTGTGTTGTTTTTTTCTTCCTGTTGAGTTTAAGAGGGTTTTTTATATGCTCTTGATGTGCAACCTTCATCACATATGTGATTTACAATTATTTTCTACCAGCCTATGGCTGGTTTTTTCATTGTCTTTCACTGAACTTTTAAAAATGAAGTCTGATGTATTATTAATTTTTCTTTTTGTGGACTGTGCACTTAGTGTCACAGCAAAAATATTTTTCAAAACTTATTGATGCACTTCCTTCTATGTTTTTTATTAAATATCTTAATATTTTACTATAAGCATTTAGAGGTAATTTTTGTATACATAATGAGGATTAGATCGAATACCTTTTTTTTTGCATAAGGATGTCCAAATATTTCCACTCGAATTTTTCAAAATATTCTATTTCCATTGAATAATATTTTTTTTTCAGAAATCATAAGACAAAGGTTTATGCACTGATAGAATTCTTTATATATGTCCATTTATCTATTTGTTTATCTGTTACTAATGCCACAATATATTACTCTTACTGTAAATCTTAAAAGAATATAGTGAAAGTCCTCCAAATTTATTTTCCTTCAAAATTATTTTATCTATTCTACTGTTCACCTTGGTCATGTACTCTTTTAAAAAACTTTTTTGCACAAAACTGTATTATGGGATGAGCAAATAGCCTCACAAGATGGCCTAAGACATAAAAACAAAACCAAACAAAACAACTTATTCAGCATAAATGTTCTATTGTCAGACAGAATGAAGGATTAAACTCATATACTTTAATGTTTCCACCAAGAAAATAGAAATATTTTTTGGAGGTAAATCCTTCATGGGAAACAGTCTTTTTACATAGTATAGTTTAATTGTGATTGTTTAGGATTGCTCTTGTAGGCTTGCATTTATATTGATTTTTAAAAAGTCATCATTGAAAAAAGGGTACAAACTTTTCTACACGGATTTTTCTACGAATGAAAACATGGTCCAGCAAATTAAAAAAATAACAAATGCATGAAAGAACTTAAAACAAAAACACAATCATCATGTAACTGACTTACAAAATTGGAATTCTCCTTGAAATTAGGGAGCACTGCTCCTCAATTTTTACTATAAACTTGAATTTTCCATAGCTGAGACAATATATAGTCAAAATATTTAACCAAAATATTTAAAGTTACCTATTTATCATTTTATATGTAACAATTAGTTTTTAAAATCCTTTAAATTTTATCTAGGGATATAATCACTCTCACATTATAGCTAAATCACAAATGTCAAAAATTTGTGGAGAAAACAATAACAATAACAACAAACTTATTCCTGAGAAGTAAGAAAGAGAAAACTCGCTATGTACATAGAAGTGCTAGTCTTGTTCCTTTTAACAATCTTTACTACAGCATGGGCTATTATTAACAGCCAGCAATGACTTTCACTTCTGAATAGTTACTGGCTCTGTTGTATTAATCTGATATTTTTATATGAAATTACAAGTGCAACATTTTTTTAAAAATCAAATAAATAGGAACTCTTATTTTATTTTCAGATTGGCATTTGTCAAGAGCAAAGTTGGCCGATTAATATAACTATATTCCAATAATGGCTGAAGTAACAACTTCTGCTTGTATTCTCCATTTCCCCTGTGTATCTTCACCCAAATAATAAAAGTAATACAATTGCAATTAAGTTTGTAATTATCAATGACACTCTCATCACAGTTCTTATGGATTGAATAAGGTTCATTAGCTGAGATTTAATTCCTTGCTCCTCTCTGAATCTGCCAATTCCTTGGCCTATTCCCCATTCAATGTTCTTGAGGGAGTCTTCTTTCCCAGTTGAAATAAGGACCTGGGCCCAGGAAGTGCACAGGTTTGCTCCAAACTGCCCTGGGGAGATGAGGAAATGTTCCAGGATCTTCTTCACAACTCCCCAAACCTGCACTCTCTTGATTTGTCCAGCAAATTCTGAGCTTGAACTGACCCACACAGCTAAGAGGAAGTATAGGGACTTTAACAGTTCTCACCTGTCCTGGGGCAGGTTGGAACAATGGCCACCTTTAGAGCCAGTGTTCAGCAATTCAAAGTAAGTAATCAACTTTGATCAGTGATTGGCTGTACACACTTATGTCCCTTTATTTCACCAGCAAATTAACCAAATGCCAGACCTGATATGAGAGCAGGGACTGATAACTAATAACCACCATAAGAATAGATCAATTTATTACTCTTTACCTTAATTTATCAGCCTCTTACTCTTACTTTTCCATAGATAGTGTACAGTGTTCTACTGTATTCTGGCGTTTCAAAATAATTTTCAGACCGTACTTGCATCTTTAATAGTTGTTCTGGTGGAGAGACTTATTCCCAGATCTTACTCTGTCATCCTCCCACAATTTGCCTTTTTGTACTTTATATTGATAATTTTGCTCCATGAATCCCAAGGTAAAAGATGATTTGTGAATAAATTTTAATAAGAATATTTAACCTGATTTAATTTACCAAGTGGATTGATGTTGAGATAAACCACAGTGTTTACAATGTTCATGATTCTATAAGGAAAAGAAACAAATCTATAAATTGCTGATACTTTTTCATAGAAATATGTTATATAACTGACTAATTTTCAAAATTATCCATTTTTCTTGTCTGGAAAAATGTCATTCTTCTTATCTTTATTAACCTTCTCTATCCTTTTTTTTTGTTTTTCCTTCTATTTCTCCTCTAGCTACTCTTCCCTCTCACTCCTTTCTTAAGTTTTCTCCTCTCTTGTCTTATTTTGGCCAATAGCAAACCAATAAATAAAATCAATTATAAAGAGCAGAAATAATTTCTTAAAGGGGAAAGGATTTCTCAAGGTTTTCTCTCTAAATCACCGCATTATTTAATATTTTAACTGTTAAAGGACAATTAAAATGTTATTGATATCATTAGCATTAGCAAATATAATGGAAGAAAGCTTTAATAGCTACTATATGATGGATGAAAGATGGAAAATTTGTATTCTGGATTAAGTGGTGTTGAGAAATGAAAAAAGTTAATAATAATATGCTAATCAATAATAATCATTAATCAATAATCCCAGAACAATCAGATAACAAGAAGACTTTCAAATATTGAATAAGAACACAATGTAAGCTGTTGGTGAATAAAGCCCAGAATATGTGCACAGTTCTTGAAGCACGGGTTACAAATTTGTGGGTAGGGAGTGGGGTATGGTGAAGTCTCAGATATGTTTTAAACTCTGAGTTAGCACATATATTAATGGGTAGGAATAAGAAAGGAGTCCACAAAAGGGAAGTCTGCAGAAAAAAATCTGCTCATAAATGTCAGGACCCACATCATTTCTTTCCTCCTTTCTCATTCATTGAGTAGTGTAGTTGCAAAATGGAACAATTAAGTAATTCATCTGAAAGCTCTTGAATTCTCATCACCCTAAGGTCCAATTGCTTGAATTCTTATCATGAAATCCTGTTCATATACAGAGATCCAGAGAAAACTGGCTATTAGCTGAAACAGAAATATACTCCCTTAACATTATAAAAGGCACACAAAACTCCTTAAAAAAATCAGCACAGCCATACATTCTAAAATATTAACAAAGGTATCCAAAGCTACAGGAAAATGCATGAAAAGCAATAGCTAAACTATTTGAAAAAAAAAATTTACTATGGAAAGAAATGATGTATTTGGAGAGGAAAATGCAACCCTACAATTGTAAAGCAAATTGCTTCTTACAGCTCAATAATATTCTATATGCATATAAAACATTTTATTTATCCATTCATCAGTTAATAGTCTCTTCCATTATTTCCATTTTTTAGCAATTCTGAATAATACCACTATGAACATTAGTGTGCATATTACTGTTCTTGTCTCTGATTTCCATTATTTTGAATATATAATAGATATGATTACCAGATCTTATGGAAATTCTATCCTTAGCTTCCTAAGTAAATGCCAAACTGTCTTCCATAGTGGCTGCACCAATCTGTATTACCACCAGAAGTGAATAAGTGTTTCTATTTCTCCACATTCTCTCCAACTCTTGCAGTTTTCTGTTTACTTATAGTGGTCATTTTAGTAGGTATGAAATGTCATCTCATTGCTTGATTTGCATTTCCTTAATAGTTATTAAGTGATGTTGAGTATCTTTTCATGTGCATTTAATCCATTAGCATTTCCTGTTTGGAAAGTGTTTGTTCAAGTTTATTGTCAATTTTTAAATTTTTATATTTAGTTTTTTATTTAGAAATTTTATTTGTTATCGATGTTGTAAGTCACTCAATTAACAATGACAATACCAGTAGATCTGTTTTGATCATCTTTACATTCCCCCATAAAAATATTTTTCATTCCTCAATGTCTGCTCTGACAACTTCATGCTGAATAGGGACACAGATATGGGACAAAAGGGTGGAGTTGTTTTTCTCCCAGTTGAAGATACACTTTGTTTTGGAGGTAGAGTTGGGCTATTATCATTGTTTTGTTGGTTATCCAGGGCAGGCCCAAGGAACTGGATAGGAGTTGACTACACATCCGATAGGTTTCAGGATTCAAGTGGCATATGAAAAATCCAAAGACTTTTAATCTCTGAGAGCTATACATAACAGTTAAATGGAAAACAATGGATCCAGATAAAAGGAGAAAAAGAATTATGATTAGGGAATTTTTAAATGAGTATAACTACGTTATATTGGGGAAATAGATTTATATATATTCCCCGAAAGGCATATATGTTGATTTCCTGGGGTTGTGTGGCTTACCTATGATGTCTGGTGATCTCTATGACCCTCAGAAGCACATTTACTTAAGGTTTTATTTACTGTGGCAGTTTGTGATGTCTAGTTTGATCTGCATAAGCATAAACTCTGAATGACCCCCCAACTCTGTTTGACATCACTTAGCCATAAAAACTCTATTTTATTAAGTATTTCCCCTTTTTGGTCAAATCATTTCTCCAAATATATAGCTCATTAATGTGTGTTAATAATCCCTTGCTGACAGGTAAGCTCATCCCTGGGATTCATGTCCCACATCAGAGGGAAGATATTGAGTTTATTTGCAGTGTTTATATTACAGAAAGACCACATTTGAGCAACAAGGAGGTTTTAAGAAGGCAATTCTTAAGCATTAATTATGTATAGGTTTAATTTCATTATTACAGCGATAAGGTTAATAAATGTAAGCCTTAAAATTGAGGGCTTGGCTTATTGGCCTGTGTTTTTTTTAATTAGACAAGGCTTATATAATCCATCTTATCTGAGAAAGAGCATGGCTTCTCTAAGAAGAGAGCATAATATTTTGTTATCTTCTGTATTAACCCCTATCTAACCAGAAAACATACCTATGACAACCAGGATACCTCTATATCCCATAGAGGAATCTAGCTATATAACTTTCAAGATGTTCAAAGGAACTCATCTATCAGGGCACCTCATCCTTTCCTATCTTTATTTTCTAACAGGTTATGTTCATTGGCAAGTGTAACACAGGTTATATATTTGTCTTGGTTCTCATGTAAATGTCTTCACATATACTCTCAGAAAAGCCTCAGATAAAACAGAATAATGGACAAGGAAACTTGTTTTTTTTCTGTGATGTATAACATTTTCCAAGAAAAACATATGCAATATTCACATAACCTATACCACTCCCATTTTTGACACATTAGTGTAGTACTTGTGTTACAATCAATTCAAGGATCTTAACTATTATTGTTGTCTATAGTTCATATTTTATTTTAGGTGCATTTTCCCCCATATACCACCCCCCTATCAATGCACTGTACTAATTATGTATCTTTATTATAGGTACTGAAAGAAACTTCTTATATTTGTATTAACCCAAATCCTCAACCACCATAGGGTTCACTCTGTTTTACAATCACACAACTTAGTACCTGGTTTTACTTCTAATAGCATCTATATCTCTTTCAACCACATTCTAAGAAATACTTCATCACTGTTAATTATACCCACACTCTTGTGCAACTTTCACTTCTGTCCTTTTCCAAACCATTTCTATCAACCTAATTATAAACGCTGCACAGATTAAACATTGTCTACCCATTCTCTACCTCCATTTTAACTCCCTATAAGCTATCTTTTAGATTCTACATCTGTGAATTTGCTTTTAATCTTTAGTTCATAGCATATTGTCCTTTGGTGTCTGGCTTGTTTTAGTTATCATAAGGACCCCAAGGTTATTTCACTTTGCCAAATGTGTCAATACTTCATTCCTTCTTACAGCTGTATAATGTTCCATTGTATGTTTTGTTAGCCAATGAGGTGCTTATATAAAATACCAGAAATCTGTTGGGTTTTATAAAGGGTATTTATTTGGGTTAGAAGCCTACAGCAACCAGGCTTTAAAGAGTCCAACTCAAGGTACCATAAGAGATATTTTCTCACCCCAAGTCATTAGCTATTTGTTGAGGAAGATGGCATGCAATACCCGTGAGGGTTCAGGCTTCCTCTTCCTCTTAAGGCTCCATGGTCCCAGCTTCTTCCAATATCAGCTATAGGCTGGGATAAGTCTCGTCTCTCTCCCAGGCTCATTTCTCTCTGGGCTCAGCTGCTGCTGCAGGCTATCAGGCTTATTCTCTTCCTTGGGCTTCTGCTTTGTCTGTGGAGCTGTCTCTATTCCTCTGTGTTCTTCTCCTGTGTATTTACTTCCTGGGGCTCCAGCATCAAAACTAAAACTCTTTCCTCTGCCATGTCATTTTATCTGTGAATCCTCATCCACCAAGGGGACAGGAACTCAATGTCTTACTGATGTGGCCAAATCAAAGCCCTAATTTTAATTTAATCAAGTAAAAGTGAAACCTCTGAATTTAATATAATCAAAGGGGAACATACCTAATATCTGTTTTTGGAATTCATAAACAATGTAAAACTGCTACATATGTAAACATCACATTTTGTTTATCAATTCTTCTGTTGATGGACACTTAGGTGGCTTCCATCTTTTCACAATTCTGTAAATGCCAGTATTTACATTGATGTGCATATACCTGTTTGACTCTCTGCTTTCAGTTCTTCTGGGTATATATCTAGTACCAGGTTTGCTGGATCATATGGCAATTCCTTCTTAGCTTCCTGAGGAACCACCAAACTGTGCTCCACAGCAGTTGAACTATTCTACATTCTCACAAGAAGTGAATGTGTGTTCCTATTTCTCCACATCCTCTCCAACACTTGTAGTTTTCTGTTTGCTTTTTTATAAAAGCCAATCTAGGAGGTGGAAAATGATTTCTTTTTGCAATTTTGATTTGCATTTTCTTAATACCTACTGATGTTGAACATCTTTTCATGTGCTTTTTAGCAATTTATATTTTTTTTTTGGAAAAATGTCTGTTCTTTTGCCCATATTTAATTGGGTTGTTTGTCTTTTTGTTATTGAATTATTGATGTTCTTTATATATACTGGATATTAGACTTTTATTGATATGTAATTTCTGAAGAATTTGTACCATTGTGTATGCTGCTTTTTTCACTTTCTTGTCACTATTTTGAAGCCCAAAAGTTTTTGATGTTGAGGAGTTACCATTTATCTAATTTTCATTTCATTGCTCATGCTTTCGGTGAAAAATGTATGAAATCATCGCCTACCACATGATCTCAAAGATGCTTCTTTAAATTTTTTTTTTTGAAATTTTTGGTCTTGTCTCTTATATTAAGGTCTTTGATACATCTTGTTTTACTTTATGTATTGGGTGTGGAATAAGGATCCTTTTTCATTCTTTTGGATATCAATATCCAGTTGTTCCTGTACCATTTGCTGAAAAAACTATTTTGCCACATTGAGCGAGCTTGGTAGCCTTATCAGAATCAGTTGTTTGTAAACAGGTGGGTCCATTTCTGAATTTTCAATTTTATGCAATTGGTCAATATGTCTGTTGTTGTGTCAGTACCATGCAGTTTTCACCACTGGCTTTGTAATATTTTTTTTTGAGGTACCAGAGCTGGGGACTGACCCTGGAACCTTATAATTGAGAAGTTGGCACTCAACCACTGAGCCACATCAGTTCCCCTGGGTTGGGATTTCATTTGTTACTTGTTCGCTTTTGTTTTTAAGAGGAACCGGGAACAAAACCTGTGACCTCCCACGTGGGAAGGAGGTGCTCAACTGCTTGAGCCACATCCACTACTATGCTTTTATCTTAAGAAATGTGAGTACTCTTATTTTGGTCTTCATTTTCAAGATATTCCTGGCTATTTAGGGCCCCCTAGACTTCCAAAAAAATTGATAATTATCTTTCTTTTTTTTGTAAACAGGCCATTGGAATTCTTTATGAGATCACATTGAATCTGTAAATCAATTTGTGTAGAACTGATATCATAACAATATTTGGTCTTCTGATCAATGAGCATAGACTGTGCTGCCATAAGTTGGATACGTGGTATTATCATTTTCATTCATCTTGAGATATTTACTGATTTCCCTTGCAATTTCTTCTTTGCAATAAAAGTTTCAGAATCCTATACACCACTCTTAGCATTGGATAGAACAGCTGGAGAGAGGATAAGTAAGGAAAAAGAAAGCTTGAATAATATGGAAAATTAACTAGATCTAAGAGACATTTACAGACCATTACAACCCAAAACAGAATAACATACATTCTTTTCAAGTGATCATGGATCACTGACCATATACTGAGTCACAATACAGACCTCAATAAATGTATAAAGATAGAAATTATACAAAACATTTTTTCTGATCATAAGAGAATGAATCTGGAAGTCAATAATGGATGGAAAAAGCTAAAATGCACAAATATATGGAGATTAAATATCACACTCTTAAAGTATAATCAGTGGGTCAAAGGAGAAATTGCAAGAGAAATCAGTAAATATTGAGATGAGTGAAAATGAGAACGCTACATATCAAAACCTAAGCAATACTGCAAAGGAAGTGCTGAAAGGGAAATTTATAGCCCTCAATGCTTACATTAAAAAAATAAGAGATAAAATAGGAGCTGCAACTGCATACCTGCTGATACTAGAGAAAGAACAGCAAACTAATCCCAAATTAAACTGTAGGAAATAAATAATAAACATCAGAGTAGAAATAAATTAAATTGAGAATATCAAAAAAATAGAATAAACAAAACCAAAATGTGTTTCTTTGTGAAGATAAACAAAATTGACAAACCCATAGCTAGACTGACAAAGAGAAAAGAATAAAGATGCAAATAAATGAAATCAGAAATGTGAGGGGGAATATTACCACTGACTCTGTAGAAATCAGGAATCATAAGAGGATACTATGAACAACTATATACCAAAAATCTAGACAACATAAACAAAATCAACAAATACCCAGAAACACAGGAAGAATCTATACTGACACTAGAAAAAACAGAAGACCTCAACAAACCAATCACAAGTAAAAAGATTGAAACTGTCATTTAAAAATTTTCCCAAAGATGAAAAGCCTAGAACCAGATGGCTTCAGGATGAATACTACCAATCATTCAAAAATGATCTAATACCAATCTGGCTCAAGCTCTTCCAAAAAATTGAACAGTAAGGAAGACTACAAAACTCATTCTATAAAGCCAACATCACCCTATTACCAAAACCACATGAAGATACCATGAAAAAAGAAAATTACAGGCCAATTTTTCTAATGTAGATGCAAAAATCCTCAGCAAAATACTTACAATCTGTTCAAAGAAGCACATTAAATAAATTATACACCATAATCAAATGGGTTTTAGTCCAGTTATGCATGGACAGTTAAAAACAAGAAAATAAATTAGTGTAAAAAATCAAATTAATATATTGAAGAAGAAAAATCATATGATCATCTTGATTGCCACAAAAAAAAGTCATTTGACAACATACACCATCCTTTCTTGATAAAACATTCCAAAATACAGGAATAGAAGGAAGTTTTCTCAATATGATAAATGCATATATTAAAAACCCATAGCTAGCATTGTACTCAATAGTGAAAGACTGAAAACTTTCCCACTAAGATTGGGAAAAAGACAATAACCACTGTCACCACTGTTATTCAATATTGTGTTATATATTCTAGCTAGAGTAATTAGATTACATAAAGAAATAGAACTCACTAAAATAAGAAAGGAAGAAGAAAAACTTAATATTTATGGATGATATGATTCTACATTTACAAAATATACAAAAATTCACAAAAAAGCTTCTAGAATTAATATAAAAATTCATCACAGTGGTGGGATACATAATTAATTTGCAAAGAGTAGTATTTCTATACACTACTAACAAGCAACCTAGGGAAGAAGTAAGAAAAATTTCCATTCATAACAGTGACTAAAATAATTAAATATTTAGCAATAACCTTTAAAAAGTACATAAAAGACCCATATTCAAAAACCTGTGAAACATTTGTAAAAGAAACTAAAGAAGATCTAAATAAATGGAAGGATATTCTGTTATTCATGGTTAGAAAGACTAAATATAGTTAGGATATCAATTCTACCGAAACCAATTTACAGATTCAACATAATCATAATGATAATCCCAACAGCATTTTTTTTTTTTTAGAAATGGGAAAGCCAATTATCAAATTTATTTGGAAGGTTATGGTGCACTGAATAGCTAAAACTGTCTTTAGAAAGGAGTATGAAGTTGGAGTATTCTGACTTTATTACATATTACTTATCTACAGTGGTAAAAACAGCAGGGTATTGGCATAAAGATAGTCATATTGACCAATGTGACTGAATTGAGAACTCAGAAATAAACATTCACATCTACTACCAAGTAATTTTTGACACGGCTGTCAATATCACTGAGCTGGGCCAGAAGAGTCTATTCAACAAATAGTGCTGGGAGACCTGGATATCTATATTCAAAAGAAAGAAAGAGGACCCCAATTTCACACCTTATATAAAACTTAACTGAAAAATTACCAAGGGCATAAAAATCAAAAATCATAAAAACTTATAGAAGAAAATGTAGGGAAGCATTTTTAAGGTATTCTCAAATGGGGTAGTTTTATAAACCTTACAACTAAAACATGAACAACAGAAGAAAAAAATAGTTAAATGGGTTGTCCTATAAATTAAACACTTTTGTTCTTTAAAAGAATTTATTAGTAAGGTAAATGGGCAGCCTACTCAGTGGGAGAATGTATAAGAATGCTACATATGTGACAAGGGTTTGATATCCATGTTATATAAAGAGACCATTCAACTCACTGGTAAAAAGACAAACAAACTAATTAAAATATGGGCAAAAAACTTGAACAGACATTTCTCAAATAAGAAATACAAGAAAACATGTATAAAGGTGTTCAACTTTAGTAGTTAGGGAAATGCAGATCAACGCTAAAATGAGATAACATTTCACAACTTATAGAATGGCAATAATTTAATATAAAACAGAAAACTACAAGTGGCGAAGAGGATAAGGAGAAATAGGAACGCTCCTTCACATTTGGTGGCAATATAGAATGGTTCAAACTCTGTGAAAGACATTTTGGCAATACCTCAAGAAGCTGAATATGAACTACTGCATGAACCAGAAATCCAATAACTTGGAATATATTCAGGAGAACTGAAAGCAAGGATGGAAACTGACACTTTAACACTGATGTTCATAGCAGCTTTATTCAAAATTGCTAAAATATGGAACCATCCTATGCCCATCAACCAAGGAATGACTTAACAAAATGTGGTTTATACATATATTGGAATACTATTAAGCTGCACAAAGAAATGAAATCAGTTTGCATAGGACAAAATGGATTACCCTTGAGGACATTATTTTGAGTGAAACAAGCCAGACACAAAAGGGACAAATAACATATTGTCTCAGTAATATGCACTATATATGATAAATAAACTCATGGAGATAAACTTTTTAATATCGGTTACTAAGCGATAGAAGGTTGACTGAGAATGGTAGCTAATGTTTAATATATAGAGAATTTTATAAGGTTTTATATAAAAGTATGGATTAGATTTGATGGAAGCACATTATACTGAGTATAACTAACACTGTTGCTTTATAAAGGAGACTGTGGTTGTACGGGGTAGTCTATGGATGTAAATATCAATTGAAAGGAAACTAGAGAATAATCTAGGATATGTAAAACATAGTGATTTTGGGATGGTTGAAGATTGTGGTTAACAGTATAAATATAATAATGTTCTTCTTTTACAAAGTGTTAACAATATGGTGATACAGGAAAATTACAGCTAATATGCTTTTGAACAATAGCTTACAGTAATATTGCAATATATTTGCAGCAATGGCAAAGAAGATATATCAATTCTAAGAGAAAACAATAGGTGATATAGCAGGGCATGGGATTTTTACTTTTGGAGTCATATATATCTAAAATTGCTTGAGATGACAGCAGAACTTGTGATGAAAATGAGAACAACTGAGTGTACACTTAGAATGGATTGCACAAAACATGGGGCTGTTTAACACATGGAATTCAGTGGAGAAAGATGAACTGTGGATAACAGGAAAAATATGGGGGAAAATAAAGCAAATGTAAGATTTGGCCTATAGTTAATAGTAATATTTTGACAATGCTATTTCATAGTTTTAACAAAAGTTTCAAAACAATGCAAGGTAATGGTGGTGGAGTGATGTATGGGAGCCTTGTGTGATGATGTTTATGTTTACTTTGTAAGCTCACAACTTTTACTATATACTTACTGTTTATGTATGTTCATGTTTGAATGCTATACTTCGACAAAATTGCACTTAAAAAATCAGCACAGCCATATCTTCTTAAATACTAACAAGGATATAAAAATTGACAAGAATTGCATAAAAGATAATAGCCAAACTACTGGTAAAATATAATCAACACTTCAAAAAAGATATCTTTCAAGAGGAAAAAGCAACATTGCAATTGTAAAACAAATACAGTACATTTATATATAATCCACCATAAAACGTAAAGTATGTGCTGCCACATAAATGAGTACTACAGAAAAATACAGTACAGAAAACAAAGTGAAGTAGGTATAAATAAAAAGTAACAAGGACTTCTAGAGAGAAAAACAGCAATTATGAATTAATTGAAATTTTTCATCTAAATTCTCATCAGAATCACAAGATTCTAAAAACTTGTAAAATTCATGATTTTTATCTAAAATTCTATACTCAACCTAAACCAAGTATAAGGGAAAATACGTTTTTTGATGGGTGAAGTTTCATAAATTTTACTTCCTAAAGATTTACTGCTGAGGCAGAAATAAAATTCCAGTTTGACAGCTGTATACAAAACCCCCAAAGATATTAATTCAAATCAAAATGATATTTATTAGAATAAAATAATTTTTAAAAAAGAATGAAATCTCAACCAATCAATGATAAAATTATGTCAGTTTTAATTTTATTATTTAGAAAAACCTATATACTCTTCTTTTCCATTAAAATACATAATTTATTTTTAATTCTTACAAATAGGGTACAGGTAATCCACAAAGACATGCTCATACAAAATTACAAATGCAAAAGCATGCAAATCCTAAAGGGAAGATGGGCTTTTGCTTCTTTTTCCCTATCTAATTTTGCTCTCTTCCCAAGAAGTAACTGTTGTTAATAACTGAATTTGTATCTTTCCAGATTATTGTTAAAGCATATATTAGATAATATTTATGTCTATCTCTCTTCTCAGTCTATTTCTTTTTTATTTAGATATAGTCATATTGCATATGTTCTTTTGTTGATTATTTTTATTTATTAAACAAATTGTACATTTACAGAAAAATCATGCATAAAATACAGAGTTCCCATATACCACTCTCTTTTTAAAACCTTGCATTAGTGTGGTAAATTTGTTACAATTTATGAAAGAACAGTTTTATAATGGTGCTGTTAACTATAGTCCATAGTTTATAAAAGAGTTCACTGGTTCAGTTGTACATGACTATATTTTGTTTGTTTATAATTTTTATTCTAATAACATATATGCAAACTAAATTTTCTAAACACATGCACATATAAAGTTGAATGATGTTTTAATTTCATTCACAATGTTGTGCTACCATTATGACTATTTATTACCTAAACTTTTGATCAGCCCACATAGAAATTCTGTACAATTGAAACATTAAATCTTCGTTCCCTAATTCTGCCCCATATGCTAGTAATTTATATTCTAGTTTCTGACTCTATGAGATGGTTTATTCTAATTTTATTAGGATCAGTGGGGTCATACAATATTTGTCCTTTTGTATCGGGTTTATTTCATTCAAAATGATGTCTTCAAGGTTCATCCATATTGTCGTCACATGTATCAGGACATCATTCCTTTAATGGCTGAAAATATTCCATTTTATATATATACCACACCTATCATTTAAAGGAAAAAAGTTGTTTCAATCTTTTGGAAATATTGAATAATGTCATACAAATATTGGTGTGCAAAAATCTCTTTAGAGAGTCTCTGTTTTCAAAACTTTTGGATATATACTTACAAAGGGAATTGCCAGTTCAGACAGTAATTCTTTACCTAACTTTCTAAAGAATCACAAAACTGTTACACAGTGGCTGCACCACTTTACATTCTCACCAACAATGAATGACTTTTCCCATTTCTCTGCATCATCTCCAACACTACTAATTTTCTGTTTTATTAAATAGTAGACATTTAAGTGAGTGAGAAATGGTATCTTATTGTGTTTTTTTAACAAATCAATTTTATTGTTACATGTTGATAAATCATAAACCCATCCAAAGAACAAAAACTATGGTATTTGGTATAATTGCATAGCTGTGCATTCATCACCCAAATCATTCCCAGAGCACTTTCATTATTCCAATAATAATAATAAACAAAAAACAAACAAAACTCATCACACTTCAATCTCTCTCTGTCTCACCTGCCGTATATAGCTGCTATTCTTTTACCTCTCTCAAGTATATTTGTATTTATATCTTGTAAAAAGAGTCATATATGCTATATCCCCCATATTCATGTTTTACATGAGGTTTCACTATCCCATCTTACAGTTTTCAACTTTCTTCTAGTAACACACATGACCTTAGACTTTCTCTTTCAACCACTGTCAAACCCATACAATAGCACTGCCAGTTACAAACACCATGATATGCTTTCACCATTTCTTTCATTTCCAAATAACCTTTTAACCAATTCTGTACAGATTAAACCTCAGCTTTATATTCCCTACCCTCCTTCTATTTTCTGGTGACCTATATTCTAATTATTAACTCCATGAGTTTACATAAATATTTAGTTCATAATAGCACAATAATATGGTATTTGTCCTTTTGTGTATGGCTTGCTTCACTCAACATAATGTCCTCCAATTTCATCCTGTTGTCATATGCTTCATGACTTCATTTTTCTTACTGCTGCAAAATATTCCATTGTGTGTATATACCACAATTTGTTTACCCATTCATCAGTCGATGGGCACCTGGGTTGTTTCTAACTTTTGACAATCATAAATAATTTTGCTATGAACATTGGTGTGCAGATGTCTGTTCATGTCACTGGTCTCAGTTCTTCTGGGTATATACCTAAAAATGGTATTGCCAGGCCACATGGCAAGTCGATATTCAACTTCCTTAGGAACTGACAAACAGTCCTCCACAGAGGCTGTAACATTCTACATGTCCATCAAGAGTGAATAAGCATTCTTATCTCCCCACATCCTCACCAACACTTAAAGTTTTCTGACTTTTTAATAGAGGCCAGGGTAATAAGTGTGAAATGTCTCTGTGCAGTTTTGATTTGCGTTTCACTGATCCCTAGTGATGTTGAACATTTTCTCTTGTCGTTCTTCACCATTTGTATGTCTTCTTTGGACAATTGTCTTCTCAAGTCTTTTGTCCTTTTTTAAATTGGGTTGTTTGTCTTTTAATTGTTGAGTTGTATGATCTTTTTATATATCAAGTGTATAAACCCTTATCAGATATATGGTTGCCAAATATTTTTTCCCACTGAGTTAGTTGTCTCTTGATCATTTTCACAAAGTCCTTTGAGGTGCAAAACTGTTTAATTTTAAGGAAGTCCCATTTATCTATTTTTTCTTTTGTTACCCATGTTTCAGGTGTCAGATTTAAGAAGCTACCACCTAGTACCACCTACCACAGGGTCTTGAAAATGTTTTCCTACATTTTCTTCTAGGAGTTTTGTGGTTGTTGCTTTTATCCATATTGAGTTAATTTATGTATAAGATGTGAGAAAGGGGTCTTCTTTCTTTCTTTCTTTTGGATATGGATATCCAGTTCTCCCAGCACCATTTGTTTAATAGCTATTCTGGCCATGTTGGGAGTGCTTGACTGCCTTGTCAAAAATCACTTGACTGTAGATGTGAGGGTCTATTTCCAAGTACTTGATTCAATTCCATTGGCTAATGTGTTTGTCTTTGTGCCAGGAAAAAGCTGTTTTTGCCACTGTAGCTAGAAAATATGCTTTAAAGTCAAGAAGTGAGAGTCCTCCAACTTTGTTCTTAATTTTTAAGAACTATTTGGCTATTCGGGGCCCCTTACCTTTCCAATTAAATTTGATAATTGCTTTTCCACTTCTGCGAAAAAAAAGGCTGTTGGGATTTTTATTCAGATTGCATTGAATTTATAAATCAATTTGGGTAGAATTGACATCTTAGCAATATTTAGTCTTCCAAACCATGAACATGGAATGTCTTTCCATTTATTTAAGTCTTCTTCAGTTTTGTTTGGCAATGTTTTGTAGTTGTTTGAATACAGGTTCTTTATGTCCTTTATTCCTAAATATTTGATTGTTTTAGTTTCTATTATTAATGAATTTTTTTTCTGATTTCCTCCTCATATTGCACGTCAATATTGTATAGAAACACTATTGATTTTTGCATATTAATCTTGTATCCTGCCACTTTCCTGAACTAGTCTATAAATTCTAGTAGCTTTTTGGGAATGTTTCAGGATATTCTAGATATGGGATCGTATCATCAGAGAATAATGACTTTTACTCTTCCTTTGCTATTTGGGTGCCTTTTATTTCTTTATCAACCCTAATTGCTCTAGCCAGAACCTCTAGCACAATATTGAATAACAATGGTGACACTGGGCACCTTGTCTTGTTCATGATCTCAGTGGGAAAGCTTTCAGTCTTTCAACATTGAGTACTATGCTAGCTGTAGGTTTTTCATATATGCATTTTACCATACTGGGAAACCTATCTTTTGTAATGTTTTTATCAAGAAAGTATGCTGCATTTTGTCAAATGCCTTTTCTGCATCATGTGATTTTTCTTCTTCAATTTATCAATGTGACTTATTGTACTAAATGATTTTCTTGTGTTGAACCACCCTTGCATACCTGGGATAAAAAATCCGGTTTTTCATGGTGTATAGTTCTTTTAATGTGCTTTTTGTTTCTCTTTGTAAGTATTTTTTGAATATTTTTGCATTTATATTCATTAGAGATATTGGTCTGTAATTCTCTTTTTTGTAGTATCTTTTTGTACTTTTGGTATTAGGGTGATGTTGGCTTTGATGATTGAGCTTGTTAGCATTCTTTCCTATACAAATTTTTGGAAGAGGTTGAGCAAGATTGGTATTAGATAGTCTTTGAATGACTGGTAAAATTCACCTATGAAGCCATCTGATCCCAGACTTTTCATCTTTGGGAGGTTTTTGATGACTGTGTCAATCTCTTCACTAGTGATTGGTTTGTTGAGGTCTTCTGTTTCATCTAGGATCAGTGAAGATGATTTGTTTGTTTCTAAGAATCTGTCCATCTCCTCTACATTGTATAGTTTTTTGGCCTACTGTTGTTCATAATATCCCTTTATGATAACTGTTATTTCTGCAGGGTCATTTTTAATGTCCTCCCTCTCATTTCTGATTTTATTTATTTGCATACTCTTTCATATTTTCTTTGTCAGGCTAGTTAATGGTTTCTCAATTTTGTTGATCTTCTCAGAGAACCAACTTTTGTTTCTGTTGATTCTCTCTATTTTTTTTTTCTTCTCTCAATTTCATTTATTTCTGCTCTGAACTTTACTATTTCATTCCTTCGGTTTTGTTTGGGATGAGTTTATTGTTCTTTTTCTAGCTCCTCCAGGTTTGCAGTTGTGTCTTCAATTTCAGCTTTCTTCTTTTTAAATATAAGCATTGAGGTCTATGAATTTCCCTCTCAACACTACCTTTGCATTTTCCCATAGGTTTTGATGTGTTTTCATTTTGATTCATCTCAAGATGTTTGCTGAATTCTCTTGCAATTTCTTCTTTGACCCACTGATTATTTAAGGGTATGTTGTTTAATTTCCATATATTTGTCAATTTTCCATTTTTCCATCTGCATTATTCAGGGTTCTTTTGGGAAACAAAATCAACAGGAGCTATCTATAAATAGTAATAGACTTATAATATTCTTTCTTGTGACTGTGAGGATGCACAAGTCCAGGTTCTGCAGGAAGGCTGCAAACCAGGGGCTCTGACGAAAGTCCAATGAAAGTCCTTGGTGAGTTTCTGGGAGATGTTGTTTGTCCAAAGACCAGCTGGGAAATTCTCTCTGAATGCTGAAATCACTTCCCCTTTTCAGGGATTCAACTTATTAGATAAAATGTCATTCATTGCTGATAGCAATATCCCAGGTTGAGAGTAGATGTAATCAGCCATCTATGCAGTAACTCATTGATGATTAAATCCCATAAATGTCCTTATATTACAATTAGCCCAGTGCTGCTTGACCAAACCTGGGCATCGAGATGACAAATTAGCCTAACCATCACAGTACACCTGTAGTCACCTTGGCAACCATACATATTACCTAAAACCAAACTTAATCTTTAAGTAAAAACAATAACAGACATGCAAATATATATATATATTTATATATATATAATATATATATATAAATATATATGCCTAACAATGTTCAACTCTCTTGCATACAACTGGATATGCATTAATTCCCTACAGAGTAGGATGCAAGTCTGTGAGTAATATTTATTCTTAAACTTGACATCTTTAAATAGTATGACATGAAACTAGTACAACTTGTCATATGGTAAGAGAAAAGGTTGGGGAAGAAAACAAAGAAATTCATTTTATATTCATCTCATAATGAAACAAGGAGGAAAGATTCATGACTATTATATTCCTTATTTATGTAACTTGTCATGTGGTCAAAGTACATATTTATCACTACCTTCTTCTACTACCCATTCCATGTTCTCATTAACCTTAGTAAGCATATCAGCTGGCCATGGTTCTTTGCCTGCTGGAGTGACCCCAACTTCCATTCCTGAAGATTCTGGGCCATTGTTAGTCCTGCTTGGGTTAGGTTGTTGTAATTTTCCATTGACTTTAATCACAGGACATAGCAGAACAAAGAGATACCCTAGAGGATCTACTATATTCCAGGCAAACTCTTCTTTACCCTCATTATGTAGATTCAGTCCCATTTCCCCTTAATAGTCAGGATCAATCACTCCAGTCTGTAGAGTAATTCCCTTCTTTGTCTGTTGATTCAGAGGTAAGAGGAGCCCAAACTGGCCAGGTAACAGTGTTAACTTCCAGTTCAATAGAATCATTGTTGTGTTCCTTGGTGGCAACTCTCTTCCTTTTGGAACGAATACTTGTAGACCAGCAGAGTTTAAAGTTGCAGGGACAGGAAGCAAAAATTTTCCTATTGGGTCACTAGGGGTAATAGTGAGTGGTGCCACTCCCATTTCCACCCCTTAATTCCTGGACCCATTAATCCTGGTTATGGGAGAAACAGCACCATAGAGTGGACACTGATTTAGAGCATACATTGCCTCCTGGAAATCATATCCCCAGCCCTACAAGATATTGCCATCTAGTTTGTACCACAATTGAATCCTCAAAATGTCATTCCACTGTTCTATCAATCCAGCTGCATCAGGATAATAGGGAACATGGTAAGACCAGTAATTTCCATGGGCATGTGCCCATTCCCACACATCATTTGCTATGAAATGGGTTCCTTGTTCAGAAGCAATTTTGTGGGGAATGCCATGATGGTAGATAAGACATTTGGTAAGTACAAGGTAGTTTTGGAACAAGCATTGCATGAAGGAAATGCAAACCCATATCCAGAGTATGTGTCTATTCCAGTTAAAACAAATCAATGCCCCTTCCTTGGTGGTCCAATGTAATCAACGTGCCACCAAGTAGCAAGCCAATCACCTTGGGGAATGGTGCCATATCAGGGGCTGAGTATGGGTCTCTGTTGCTGGTAGATTGGGCACTCATTAGTGGCTGTAGTCAAGTCAACCTTGGTGAGGGGAAGTCCATATTGCTGAGGCATGCCTAACCTCCATGGCCATTTTCTTCATAAGTCCATTTGGCAATGACAGAAATGGCTGGGGAAAGAGGCTGTGTGTTCGCCCCAAAGACAGTCATCTTATCAACTTGTTTATTAAAATCTTCTCTTCTGAAATCACCCCCTCATGAGCATTCATGTGGGACACAAATATATTAATGTTTTTTTGCTCACTGAGAAATATCTACCCACATATCTCTTCCCCAGACCTCTTTGTCACCAATATTCCAATCATGTTCCTCCTAAGTCCCTGACCATCCAGCCAAACCATTGGCAACATCTCTGAAATAATGTACAAATTTACCTCTGAGCATTTCTTCCAAGCAAAATGAACAAACACGTGCACTGCTTAATGTTCTGCCCACTGGGAGAATTTGCCATCACCACTGTCCTTCACGCATGTCCCAGAAAAGGGCTGCAGTGCTTTACCTGTCCACTTCTGGGTGGTATCTGCATATCATGCAGAACCATTAAACCAGGTCAGAGTTTTCTCTTCCTCAGTCAACTGATTTTAAGGGACTCCTAAAGAGGCCAAAGCTGTGGCCTGGAAAGAGAAGGTAACATGGCAAGGGTGGTGATCATGGGCATTTGGGTTAGTTCCTCATGTAACTTACTGATGCCTTAAGGACCCACTTGAGTCTTATCTCATACATACTACTTCCACTTTATTATGGAGTGCTGCTGTGCATCCCCAACTTTATGGTTTGGTGGGTCAGACAATACCCAGCTCATGAGAGGTAACTCAGGTGTCATGGCTAGTTGATGGCCCATAGTTAAAAGTGCAGTCTCTACTAAGGCCCAGTAGCAGTCCAAAAGTTGTTTCTCAAAAAGAGAGTAGTTACCTGCAGAGGATGTCAGGGCTTTGTTCCAAAATCCTATGGGTCTGCATTGTGATTTTCCTTTAGGGACCTGCCAAAGGCACCAGGCATAATCTATATTTGCCAATGAAACTTCCAGAATCTTTGGATCTGCTGGATCATATGGCCCAACAGCAGCTTGGACTTGTTGCAAAGCCTCCTCTTGTTCTGGTCCCCAATCAAAACTAGAAACCTTTCTGGTCACTCAGTAAAATGTCCAGAGTACCACACCCAAATGAGGAATGTGTTGTCTCCAAAATCTGAAGAGACCAACTAAGTGTTATGTCTCTTTTTTGGTGGATTGGAGGGGCCAGAGGCAAAAGCTTATCCTTTACTTTATAGGGGATATCTTGACATGCCCCACACCACTGGACACCCAGAAATTTCACTGAGGTGGAAGGCCCTGTATTTTTGTTGGATTTATCTCCCATCTTCCCTCAGGCAAATGCATTGCCAATAAGTATAGCATCTTTGCTACTTCCACTGTTCTATCAACAAATATAAGGGAACAGTGTTATGTCTTGTGGGAGGGAGAGATAATCAAGGTCCCTGCAGACAATATTATGACATAGGGCTGGAGAGTTGATATACCCTTGAGGCAGGACAGTGAAGGTATATTGCTGACCTTCCCAGCTGAAATCAAGCTGTTTCTAGTGGTCCTAACTAATGGCATTTGAGAAAAAAAAACATTTGCCAGATCAACAGTTGCAGACTGGGTACCAGGGGATGTGTTGATTTGCTCAAGCAATGATACCACACCTGGGACAGTAGCTGTGATTTGAGTTACCACCCGGTTAATTTTATGATAATCTACCATCATTCTCCAAGATTCATCTGTTTTTTGCACAGGTCAAATAGGAGAGTTGAATGGGGATTTGTTGGGAATCACCACCCCTGCATCCTTCAGATCATTGATGGTGGCATTAATCTCTGCAGTCCCTCCAGGAATTCAGTATTGCTTTTGATTTACTATTTTGCTAGGAATAGGCAGTTCTAGTGGCTCCACTTGTCCTTTCTAAACATAATAACTCTCACTCTAATAGTCAGGGATCGAACGTGGAGATTCTGCCAGTTACCGAATATGTCTATTCCAATTATGCATTCTTGAACTGGGGAAATTACCACAGAATGGGTCCCGGGACCCACTGGACCCACTGTGAAATGTACCTGAGTTAAAACTCCATCAATCAATCACCTGACTTCCATAGGCCCTTGCTTTGGTGGACCACAGTGATGTTTTGCATCTCCTGGAATTAATGACACTTCTGAAC
This sequence comes from Cabassous unicinctus, assembly GCA_029593785.1. NCBI lineage: Eukaryota > Metazoa > Chordata > Mammalia > Cingulata > Chlamyphoridae > Cabassous > Cabassous unicinctus. The sequence continues at coordinate 26,417 of JAQZBX010007571.1, forward strand.
CAGTTTATATTACTCCCCAAAATGTCTGATCATTTCCTTTACCCCAATGCACATTTACTCTGGTAAAAGTCTGTAGGTCTCCTTGAGGAAAGGTGGGAGGAAGATTAACAGTATAAATTTTTAGCAGTTTTACAGGATCCTTCCCCAAGGGAACATGGCCTTCTCCTAATTGAAGCAGTGCTGGGTCTGTAATCTGTCTCAAGCCTTGGAATTAATTAAGGGGTTATGATTCTCTGCATCTGTAATTTGAGTTAGGGTTTTGTTCACTTGACCCAGAACACTTCTGCTTATAGAGATCCAGTAGAAATTTAGTAGACTGTCCATCTATTTCACTTCTAGGTAACCCATGATTATTAGCCAATACCATAACTCTATGCAACTCAGACTATTTTGAGTATGGCTTTGAATTTCCCTTTCTTTGTGGTAGCCACAAGCACCTTGTCTTTGATGATTAACTGCTGATGCTTGACCTTTACCGGTCCCATATTTGATCATCCCCATAATGTTTTAGGATTCTAATTCCAGTACAGGCCTCCCTACAGTAATATCTGGACTACAGAGAAGAGCAACCACAGAGCTCTTCAGGGAAGATGGAGTTAAACTTATAAATGTATTCCTTACAGTCCTGGTTAAAGGTGTGTCCTCTAGACATTCCTGGGGTGGGTGGGCAGGTCTTGAATGGTAAATCCATTCTAGCATTCCAATATCTCTAGGCCTTTGAATTCCCTCTTATCCTGTATACCAGGGAAAATCAAGCATGTTAATCTCAGACATGCTAGGCCATCATTTGGTCCATGTTTCATCAGCCACCCAAACAAACTGTTAGAGCCCTTTGTAACCCTTTGTACTACAGTGTTGAATCCAGAATTTCTGTTTGTAGGCCCATGTCAATAAATTCAGTCTGTTCTAATTGGTAATATCCAGGGTCAACATAGATGTAATCAGCCATCTATGCAGTACACTCACTGGTAACTAAAGCCCATACATGTCCTTATATTACAATTAGACCAGTGCTTGCTTGATCAAAACCTGGGCACAACTATATGGCTGAGTTCACAAATTAGCCTAACCATAACACAATCAATTATTGATTTCCAGCTTGATTTTGTTAATAACAGAGAAAGTGTTTTGCATAATTTCAGGTTTTTTAAATTTATTGAGTCCTGTCTTGTGACCCATCATATGCCTATCTTGGAGATGGATCCAAAGGCCCTTGAAAGGAAGTATATCCTGTTGTTTTTGGGTACAATGCTCTATAGATATTTGTTAGGTTTAGTTCACTTATCATATTATTCAAGTTGTCTGTTTCTTTATTTATCTTCTGCCCAGATGTTCTATCCAATACTGACAGTGGTGAATTTCAATCTCCAACTATTATTGTAGCAACATCTATTTCTCCCTTCAATTTTATAAAATATTCTTTTTTTACTTATTAAAGTATATCACTAATGCAGATGAGAAACAGGAATTAAGACAACTAATCAATGAAATTCATACAAATTTCCAATATCAAATATGACCTGAACATGGCAATAATTTGTGACTTCATGGAATAAACCTCAGAAATTTTCCATGGAGCACACCTTCCACCAAATCCCCAAATCGGACTGCAAAGCCTTTAGATGGTGTGAAAAAAAGCAAAGCAAGCTGGAAGAAATTCCAGTTGTCTCATCCAAGTTCACCTTGGACTAGCAAATTCTAAAAGTGCCCAAACATGTAAGAAAGCCCAGCTAGAAGATGCAGTAACTTGCCAGCTGACTGCAGACTGTTGAAGACCTTTGCAGAGATCAGCACAACTTAACAGAATAGACTCAGCTGCATTATCTTGCACTTTTGGGGGGATTGCTTTATATGCAGCTGTAGCTAACTGATGCAATAATTAATGTGAGCTGAATTGAGGGCATTAAGAACAATTGACTACTTCTCACTTTGAGTATTTTTTCAGGTATTGGAGGACAGCTTTCATGATCATTCTGTTATTCAGGAACACTTTGTATAACTAAAAATTAAATGTGAGTAACTTTGAGAGTACTTTCCACATTAACAGGACATGTTAGAAAAACATGCAAATTTATGGAAGAATACCTCATCACCTTACTCAGAACCTTCCATTCAACGAAGAATGATTGCACAGAATTTTAAGTTCTATATATGCCATCTTTTGATCATGAGCATTGAGTATGGTTTTGAACATAAATGCCAAAAGTGGCTAACAGATTTAATAAATAGACTGTTCATTGATATGGTCTTTACAATATAAGACAAAATGTGGAAAAGGGACAGAATTTTGTATAGAGGAGCAGAAAGGATTGTATTATTTACCAATAAAATAATATAGAACATGTCATCCAGGCCTGCACTCATTGCATAAATGCCTAGAAATATAGGTGCCAAGATTTCTTACTTAATGTGTAGATATAAATTGTCCAAAACAAATTGTTACTTTAGTAATATATGATTGAATGATTTACTTCATAATATTCAAGTTCATATCTGCTGAAGGTAGGGTTTGGTTCCATGGAGTGTTTATAGAGTCACAATTTCAGTTTCTGAGGATTAGGGCTCTGTAATCACGGGCAATTATTTCAGTCCGAAGAGAAATGACCCTTGTACGGATTCCCCAGAATCTCCTCAGAGACTCTTTATGTCTTTATTCCTCAGACAGTATATGATGGGGTTCAGTAAAGGTGTTTCCGTGGGGTACATCACCTAGGCTAGTACACATGCATATGCAGAGCAAAGAACTCATGAACTCAACTTTATTCACACAGAAAAATAAGGAAACAAGTGAAAGGGAAGACACACAATTTGAAAATGCTTCATTCTTTCCCCAAGCTGAATGAGATTACGCACATAGAGGACACAATATTACAATAATAGTAAAGTATCACAGTGAGGGGAACACCAGGTACCAGGCTGGCTCCAAAGTACATCACTACAACATTGGTGAAGGTGTCAGAATATGCAAGTTGGACCATCTGACTAAAGTAAAAAAAAATGTGGTGAAATTCCAAGTGTGTACAAAAGGACAGTGACAGCACCATTAAGATTTTTTTTGCAGCTATATTATTTTTATTTTTTTAATATTTATTTTATTTTTTATAAGATACTTAGATAACACAAAATGTTACATAAAAAATATAAGGGAATCCCATATGCCCACTCCCCACACCTCCTACATTTCCCCATATTAACAACTTCTTTCATTAGTGTGGTACACTAATTGCAATTGATGAACACAAATTTGGAGCATTAACACTAAGGATGGATTATAGTTTACATTGTAGTTTAACTCTCTCCACTCAATTTTGTAGGTTATGGCAGGATATATAATGGCCTATATCTGTCATTGCAATTTCATTCAGAACAGTTTCAAGTCCTCAAAGTTCCCCCACATTACTCCTGTTTTTCCCTCTCCCTGCTTTCAGCACCTCTTATAGCCACTGTCTGCACTTCAATGATATAACTTTTTCCATTGCTAGAATTACAATAAATCTATTGTAGAATACCAGTAAGTCCACTCTAGTCCGTATTTTATTCCACAATCCTGAGGTTTCTGGGATGATGGTGCCCAATCCACCTCTAATTGAAAGGGGACTTTGATCCCATACAGCTGATGAATGGGACTCACTTGCTTGCAGTTGTGGTCTCTTTCAGTTACTTGGTATGCTGGTTGTACATCCTCACTTCCATGTTAGTTGTCCTGGGTAGGCTCAAAGAACTGGAGAATAGGTGTTGCAACTCTGTTGAGGCTCAGGGCCCACCTGGCACATGGCCAGCCCAAAGATTGAAGTCTTTTTTAATGTACACCTACCAACTCCAGCACCAAATATTGGTTCAAATAGAAGGGAGAGAAAAGGCATGTGTAGAGAAGTCGCAACTGAGTCCAACTCTTTACACTCGAGAGCACAAATTCCAAAATAGGACCAACTGACAAGGCATCAAACTTTGGAGCTATCTGTCATGACAGTAGGACCTGGCTGTGTGCATCCATAAGCATTACCTCTAGGATGACTTCCCAACTCACTTTGAAGTCTCCTAGCCATTTAAACTCATTTGTCTTTACCTTTTCCCCCTTTTACTCAAGGTCTTTTTCTGGTAGTATTGCTAGCTGGTGCTTGGTAGTAGTCCCTTGGTGTCAGGAATTCTCATCCTTGGGAGTCATGTCCCACATTGGGGTTAAGGTAATACATTTGTATACTGAGTTTCACTTACAGAGAGGCCACATTTGAGCAACATGGAGGTTCTTAGGAGGCAATTTTTAGGCACCCTGCAACACTAGGCTAAGATGCAATTTCAAGAGCTAAGGCTCATAAGCATACTCATCAATATCAAGGATCCATCAATGGACCATCCTTCTTCACTAGTCATTGCCCCTGTACTCAAAGGATTGTTGCTGTTCCATTATAGAATGTGGCAGAGCTCCCCAGGATGGGGATTCAATACTCTTTCAGTTATTTTTTGAATCTCTACCCACTGTGGCAATGCCCCATGAACACTTCAACACATTTATATACTTTATAGGTATTCCCAAGTGAAGTTCTTCCCATGTATCCCCAACCACTGACACCCCACATCAATGATTCTCCACTGCCACCACTGCAATGTTTCTGTGGTCCAAAACCTCTTCAAAATAAAGCCAAAAATATAGCTAAATGCAATTAATAAGAAAATGAAATAATAATTATATTTTTAAACATAAGAAATAAAATACATAATAATTTAGAAAAACTAAAACAATTAAAATTTCAAAATTGGGATATTAAACAAATAATGAAAAATATTTTTGAAAGTTTTCTTAACATTTTGCCTTTCATCACGACAATATCTGCCATCATGTATGTACAGTGACAATTTCTTCCATTTTTTCCCCAGTGTCTTACTTTTTCTTTTTGTCTTCAAAGAAGTTTTAGGTCATGGTAAAGTCACATACAGAATACAGGGAGCTCCCATATTCCCTACAACCTCCCCCTTTTTCCCCTTCCCGTATTGATAACTTATGTGTGGATGGTACATTTGTTACAACTGATGTACAAAAGTTGAAATATAGCTACTAACCCTGGCCAATGGATTGCATTATAGACAATACACTTTTATAATTTTTTGATGAAATTTAACATGGCCTGTATCCAACTTCATAAGATCATTCAGAACATTTCCATTACCCTTTAAATACCTCCTCTTCCATCTACTCTATTCCTCCCTCCCTGCTCCCCTTGAGACTCATGGTGACCACCAGGCTTCACTCCTTGAAGGACAAGATTCATAGTTACTTGCAACAACACTGAGGGCTTGACATATGGTGAAAACTATGATAAGGTGGAAGTGAGTAATTGTGCACCATTAAGCTTTGTATTGAAAAATGCAGTATACTCATAACCCACGATATCAAAATCAGAAGTATACTTAAATGTATTTGATAGGCAAAGAAAATCTATCTCAAATGTTGAGTAAATGTTCCTTGATGAGATCAATGAATGGTGAAGGTCAGAGCCAGGAATGAAAAAAAATATAAAAACATTGTGGAAGTGCTCTCAAAGGAGAGGATAAAGGTATGTGCCATCCAAAGTCCTCCCAATCAACAAAATTAGCAGAAAAGAAGTTCATTTCTATTTTGGACACTTCATGCATGGGAACCAAATTGCTCAGATATTAAAGTAATAATGGGATGATTACTTTAATGGTTATCTGGGAAGATAAACTTTTTAAGACCCAGAAATTGTAAATATGCCCACTCCTCCTCTCACCTACAGCTTAAGGGTACAAGTAGAAGAGAATTCTACTGTGCTTTTATAAAGAATGCCTGACACTACCTTCTTGTTCTTCTTTGAAGTTGAGCTGAGGCTCCATCACTCAAGAGGGAAAGACTCAGGGAAAAAGAAGCTCAAAATAGGCCATTTGAGCATCTGCTGTGAGGAACTGATATGGAGACAGACAGAGATCTCCAAACATGATCTCTTATGGGACAAGGTGGATTAACACAAAGGCGAGTTCATCCACTTAAAGATTGCACACAGTTGCATAGCCCAGTCTACCATCTCCTCTCCGCCTCTGGTCTAGAAGACAATTCTAAGTGTCTCTCTTTATGAAAACTGGATTTCTCTTCAGTATCCACATCTATCAAATATTTCTTATCCAGTTATCTTAGACATTTTCTTGTAATCATTAAATGTCCTCCATTCTAACAAATCAGGGATCCTCCTGAATCGATTATATGCAAAATCTCACTCATTAATTCATTTGCTCAAAAAACACTTACTGGGACCCAGTGAAATCAGCACGTGTAAGTTTCTCACATGTCTTCTAATATTCAGTTACTTAATATTCCTGTACTCCAGTCTTCAATTTTGTAATGGGCATAATGGTGATTTTGAGGACTAAATTATTAAGTATCTAAAACCTACTGATCACATATAAATTGTTAAACCACTGTAAATATATTATCATCTGTTAAACAGAAACAATATTAATTAGAACAAAATGAGTTAATCTGTATCACACTCAACACAACACTTGCCTCATGATGATGTCAATAGATTATAGCTATTTTTACTCTCATTTATTATTTACAGATTTCCAGTCTCTATTTCAGGATTTTAATATTATTGTTAATATGTGTAATTATTCTGCTCTCTTTTCTAAAAGACTTTAACAGTATATCTGAATATAACTGCATTTTCTCTCTGGCACCCACACATTTACAATTTTCTAATAATGACAAGAGTGTTGTGAACAATGTGAAAAAGAGCTGCAATGATGGTGCAAATGTTCTGGATCTAGGTAGATCTGATGGTACCACAATATTTTGAATGTCCAAATTACCATTGCAATGCACATTTCAAAATGGCTAATGACTTTTACACATTTGCTGAGTATCAACTACCCTCCTAGAATCCTACTCATTAAAAATAGATATTCAGCTGCCAGTGTGTCACCTGCAAATTTTAAAATATTGTCTTACCAGTACTTATAGCTCTTGTTTCTTTTTCTAATTGTATTGCACTGGTGGGCTATTCCAGCATGCCGGTAAATCATATTAGCATCATGGTCTTGCTTTCTTCTTCAATATTTTAAGGGAATTCTTCTATTGTTCCTGCTACAGGACCCTGACAGTACATTTTGGGAGGAAAGTATTTGTTGTTTACTTAATTCCTTCCTTTAGTGATTTATCTGTTTTTCCCCATCCTGAATTGATTCTGGACACATATATTTTCCAAAAAAGGGTTCATTTACTGGAAATTTTAAAATTTTGACACAGGGGTACAAGTAAGATTATATTATGAAGTGTAGCATTTTCTTACATCTGGGGTGATTTGTTTCAAACTTACTTTGATGTATTTCTATTCAATCTCTATTTTTCCATGTGAATAGACTTCTGACTAATTTTCTCTATTTGATGGCTTTTGCCAAAGAATTTCCTGTGAGATTCCTTCTTCAGTTCTAGGATTTTACTGCCTTGTATTTCATTAACTATAGGTTTTACCTTTATGATTTAGTAACTTCTCCTTTGCCTGTGCTAGGTTTGTGGAACTTTTAACAATAGCATTATCAAACTTAAAGTTTTTATTTCTTGAGACTAGAGTGCATTTGTGTTCATTTTCAATACAAAAGATATACTGGAAGAAAATGAATCTGAAAACCAAGATTAACATTACAACTTAAAGGTCACTTTTAACAATTTAATGTAGCCTGTTGCAGATTTTTCACCTTGATTATTGGCAAATATTGGTTTATCTTAAAAAGTCTGTTTTCTCATTTAACATCAACCCACAGCAGCAAACCAATTATTCATTTATAGCAGTTTATGACAGTGTTAGTTTTTTCACACCTGATAGAATTTTACATTCTTACATTTTAAAAGAGGAAATTTAATTGCAGTGAAAATGATATCTTGCTTTAATTTTATTTTCATGGAATAATACTATGGTACAAATTTTGTCAGTGATACCATTTTGTACTTCTCCTTTATGGGTTGTTAATATCCAATATCTTTTTATCTAAAAAAAATAACCATTTTGCATTTCATAATTAAGAGTATCAAGTAGATTAATTTTTGCACTTATAATTTTCAGCATGGAATATATTCTCATTGAGTTTTTCTATATTATGAACCAATTTTTCATCTTTTCCACTCTTATTTCTACTAAAGACTTCATATTCAGAAATGACTATGCCTTTCTAAGATTACATCTATCTATATAGAAATTTATACATATAAATATTCATCTATATTTTCTTCTAACAGGTAATATTTCCACTTCTTCCACATTTGTTTGGAATGTATTTGTGAATATAGAGATACAGTTAACCCTAATATTTCTAAATAGTTAATTGAGAACTTTTTCATAACTTTAAAAATCTCTCTCAAACTAAGAATTAAATATATTCAAGTTTACATATATATAACAATAAGTTGTATATCGTAAATCATGGTTTGCACCAAATTAAAATTTAAAATTCTACTTATATTCACTTTCATGTCAGAAACAAAAAGATCATTGCCACACTTTTCCATCGTTCTTAAAATTTCTGGGATATCAAACCAATGCAGTAAGATTTTAAATGAAAATAGCTGTTAGAAATTATATGGAAGAGATATTATTTATACATTATTTGAAGAAAGTAGATGATTTTGAGAAAAATCCAGATACCTATTATGTCATAATAAATACCAAAAAACTCAAAATATTTCCTAATGAAATTGAAATATCAGTCATATGATATAGAGGAAATCACATTCTTAATGACAATAAGCCTAAAATACTGTTAAAAACAAATAATCATGCTTTTCATAAACAACACCACAGTAACATTTACCAAAATTGTCCTTATATCTTAAGAGGAAATTCCTTGTCCCTACAATTGGAGTATGAATTTGTTTAAAATGCCAACTCTTTATAAATTAATTTGCATCTTCAATGTAATCCTTATTATAATTCCACTTTCATCCCTGCATATGGCTAGATGATTCTGAATTTATCTACAAGAATTTGTTGGGGCCAGGAATGAAATTATGATAGAATGCTAGGTGACTTCCTCTATTCAACATTTAAATATATTATGAAGATACATAATTAAACATAAGGACCATAAGATTTTACAGCTTGCTCACTCTAAAAGCATAAAAATCATGAAACAGATGAACATTTTAAAAAGATGATCAAAGAAACCCCAGAAGTTTAATCACTGACCACAAGACTTTTATTGATAGACCAAAGAGTAAATATACTAATGAAAAATAGGGAAAACTGCATGGCAAGGGTGCTGTATGGGAACTCAACTTAGTTCATAACATTTCCTACAAACCTAAAACTGATGGAACAATTTAATTTAATTGGTTAAATTAAAATTTAACAAATAATTATTCATCATTCAGAAAACCTGATCTAAAAATGGTGGCATGTAAATAGAATATGCCACTTTTATATGGTGGAATATTTTTAATCTGATGAACATTGGGTTATCTTAGAAAATGTTCATTAGATTCTCTTATGTGAAAAGAGGCCAGTCTTTATTTAGTCTCCATTTTTGTTTAATTTATATACCAAAAAAAACGATTATATAAATGAAGTGCAAACATTGATTAATCATTAGAGTGTAGATTAATTTTTAGTTATAAGATTGGCAAAGGTTCCACAAAATGTAACATGTATAAATGACTCAAAGGCAGTGTAAAGAACGTTGGAAATTATTAATGAATGGAAAGATCTTCCCTTGAGTTGGGGAATTTCTTGAACTGAAAGGCCAACAGCAGCCACATTTTATGGTTTTACTTACTCAGCCATAAGTAAGAATGCAGTATTAACACATGGGATAACATGGACGAATCTTGAAGACTTTATGTTGAGTAAAGCAACCCTGACACTGAAGGACAAATATTATATGACCTTACTGATATGAATTAAGCAAATTGAGCAGACTCACCAATCTATAGTCTGGAAGACAGATTTACAGGAGATAGAAAGGGAGTAGAGTGTTGTGAGCCAATGCCCGTATGTGCAAATCTATGATAAGGTGTAAGGGTGTAGTTGTGCAGTGGACGGGTTTGACAATGGTGCAGTGATGCTATTGTGGCGGTCTTGGTCTGTGAGGAGTGTAGTGTGGGGGTTGTTAGGATGGATATCCATGGAACTGAGGGGAGGGCCAGGAAAGGGAACAGGTGACATCTGGGGATTAAAACTACAATGTTGGGAATGTTCTTTTGGCAAATATGGCAAGGGAAGTTTACTGGTGGAGGGTATAGGATGTGCGGGGTATACATGACAGGGCACACCTGAGGGAGGCTTCTAAGGAATACGTAAGTGTTCATCTTGATATAGTGTGTTACATCAGTGGGTGAGATCACTTAGAATAAACAAGAAAATATTAAACTCCCATCCTGGGGAGCTTGCTATGTTCTCAAATAGAGGGGCAAAAGTCTCTCAAGAATATAGGCAGTACCTAATAAAAGAAAACAGAACGATATGTCAAGCCCTTATATTACTGAAAGGAATTATGAATCTTATTATTCAAAAACTGAAACTTAGTGGTTATGATAGGTCCCGAGGGGAGGAGGAGGGAATAATGGAATAAATGGAACATAGGGCATTTTTGGGGAATTAGATGTTCTGCACCATTTGTCAATAGTGGATACAGGTCATTTTAAATTTCATTAAAATTTATAAAATGTACATTGCAAAATGTAAATCATAATGTAAATCATTGGCCATGGTTAGTAGCAATGCTTCAATAATTGTACATCAGTTGTACCAAATGTACCATCCACATGTAAAATAAGGGAAAGCATGAAAGGGGGAAATTGTTGGGTATGTGGGAATTCCCTATATATATTTTTAAGGATTTATTTATTCATTTATTTACTTTTATCCATTTTTACCCCCCACCCCATTTTTGCTGTTTCTGTGTCCATTCACTGGGCAACACTCTGTGTCCATTTCCTTCCCTCTCTTCTCATCCTTCTCCCCCAGTCTTCACTGGGATTCAATCCTTGGAATCTCTGATGTGGGAGAGAGGCATCCTTTCTCCTGTGCCACCTTAATTCCTCATTTTTCACTGCTTCTCATCTTGGCTCTCCCTTGTGTCACTCTCCTGTTACATCATCATCTTGCTGCCTGGCTTGCAGGACCTGATGGTGCACCCACACGTTGGGCATGGTGGCCCATGCACCTTCTATATTTTTCTTTTTTTAATTTTTACTGGGAGGTCCTGGGGATTGAACCCAGGTCCCTCCATATGGGAGATGGATGCCCAACCACCCAAGCCACATCCGTCCCCCTGCTATGTCTCTTAAAGTTGACCAGAGTACTTAGAGTTACAGTCTTTTCACATACAGGATGGTCATATAATAAATCAGGCTTAATTTATCACCAGCATTCTAAAAACCAGACCTAGGGAGAAAAACTAGGTCTGGGGACACATGCATGGTTTCTAATATAGCAAATGTTTAGCCTACCCTGGTTATCACAAAATCAGATAAGCAAGAATATTCACATCCCCTATATTCTTTATGTGACATTTCAGTAACCTAAAGCTTCTTTGAAGATAAACTAAAAAAAATAAGGCACTGGGGGATTAAAAAATGTCACTGTACATATGAGATGACAAATCTTACAATGATGAAAGATAAATTTTATTATTTCAATTTTAAAAAATTTTGTATTTATTTGTTGTTTTTAAAACTGTAATTATTATTTTGTTATCTCATTAATTTTATTTGGTTATTTTGATGGATTCATTTATGGGGAGGTTTTGGATCACAGATGGGTCACAGCTGCCACAGGGGTGGATCACTGGTGTAGGGTGTCAGTGATGGGTGAGGCATGGGAGGGGTTTCACCTGGGATATACATCAAAGGCATATGAATATGTTCATGTGCTCATGGGGCATTGTCACAGTGGGTGGAGATCCACACAACACCCCAAAGATTTTCAAATTACCATCCTGTGGAGCTCTTCTAAATTCTATAATGGAGCAGTAAGAATCCCCCAAGTATAGGGGCGGTTCCTAGTGAAGGAGGACAGACAATTGCAATGGGCCTTTGATATTGATTATTGTATGCATGAACTTGTTTTTTAATTGAAACTTTGCCTAGTATTACATATTGCCTAAGAGTTACCTTTTAAAAGACTCCTAATTACTCAGAAGAGGTCTCTCTCTAAGCCAAACCCAACATATAAATGCACTACCTTCCCCCCATCATGAGACATGACCCCCAAGGATGAGCTACTCTGGCAATGAATGATTATTACCAAGCACCAACTTGGTAATAGGAAAAGAACTTGACCAAAAGGGGAAAATGGTAAATACAAATGTGTTTATATGGCTAAGAGATTTCTAAGTGAGTCAGGAGGTCATTCCAGAAGTTATGCTTATGCATGTCTCAGCAGGATCTCATTGACTGCCACAGTAAATATTGCCTCAAATGACAGGGCTTCTGAGGGCCTGGAGACATCCAACATTATAAGTCTGGCAAACAGCTCAGTAGTTTAGTGCCTTGCCTGGGAGCCTCTCTTTGGAATTTATGCTCCCTAGTGTGACAGAGTTGTCCTCATTTGTGATTTCCCTACACATGACTCTTCTGCCTCTTATATTTGAACTTATAGTTATTATTTTACTTGATATAGGTATGCCCCAAAGACTTAAATCTTTGGTCCATTCATATGTCAGTTGGGCCCTTAATCTCAGCAGACTTTCAAACCCTAGTCTTCAGTTCATTGGTCTCACCCTGGAAAACTGAAAAAGTAGATGACAATGGGCAATGTCCATCCCAAGGAAGACAGAGAGTCTGTAACTGCAAGCAAGATATTCCCATTCATCTGCCCCATGGGATCTAAGCCCACTTTCAATTAGAGACAGAGTGAGCATCACCATCCCAAGATCTTCAAATTTAGGAAATGAACAATGAACTAAAATAGTCTTACCATTATTCTACTATAGACATATTTTTATTCTAGCCATGGAAGAACTTTTATCATTGATGTTGAAGCAGTTGCCACCGAAGTTTCTGAAGGGATAGAGAGGGAAAATAGTGTAACATGGTGGCATTTTCTGTTCATTGTTTCGACATGATGATGCGATGACAGATACAGGCCATTATATATATTGTCATAAATTAGAAAATTATGTGGGACAGAGTATAAACTATTATATAAACTATAATCCATGGTTAGTGGCAATGTTTCAATATGTGTTGATCAGTTGTAACAAATACATCAACTTATGAAGGATGTTGTTAATTTGGGAAAGTGTGGGAGTGGAGCATATGAGAATTCCTTATATTTTTTATGTAACATTTATGTAATCTAAAGTATCTTTTAAAAAAGTAAAAGAATGTACTAAAAATCATATTTCATGTGAAAGCCAATGTGAAAATATATTTATCCTGTACAGATATTTTGTTTCAAAAAATATCTACCTGCATTTGACTGAAACTTTCCCATCAATACACACAAATGCTCAAATGTGTCCTGTCTTGAAAATAAAAAAGAAATATCCTCTTTTCACTGCAGATACCTTCACTTGGACAGATGCTCTGCTTTTCCTAGATTCACATTATCCCTAACATTCCTTATTCTAATCAGTCTTCCATTCCTTTTACTTAGTTTTATCCATGACCCCTATATTGTTGAACTCAATGGAATATTCTTTTTATAAAAAAATATAATAAATACAAAACTCAGTAACTAAATAAGCAAGCAAGGAAATATCAGTCAGGCCTAGACTGAATTAGTATTCAGATGATTTCAAATAAAAGATTTCAGCTTCCATTCAACCTGAACCCTTCCTTCAGTATCTACTTGACTCTCTACTCACATGGATTGTTTCTCAGAAAGGAAAGTCTCCAGGTGGAAATCTGAATTCCTCTTTGAGTTTTTGTTGATGTAGAGTGAAGCAATGTCCCAAGACAATAAATCAGGAAGGAGTCTTCATTGGTCCCCAAGCCAGAGCTTTTTATTTTTATTAATTTAAACAATAAAAATCAATATTTAAGTATATGTTTTAATTTTTTTGTAGTAGCAGAATTACAACTCAAAATTCATGCTTTTATGACTTTCAGTTTATCACTCACTATTAGTAATTATATGTACTATATTTTGATTCCATCACCAACATACTATTTTTTTAAAGATTTATTTATTTATTTATTTATCCCCCCCTTGCTGCTTGTGTTTGCTGTGTCCATTCGCTGTGTGCTTTTTCTTGTCTGCTTATCTCCCCCTTGCTGTGAGGTCCTGCTGCATCAGCCCACCATGCCACGCGGGCTGGCCTGCCCTCACAAGGAGGCCCCGGGATGCAAACCCAGGGCCTCCCATATGGCAAACAGGAGCTCTATCGATTGAGCCACACCCACTACCCCAACATACTTTCTTGACCTCAATCAGAAACTCTGCACCCATTAAGTCATATCTCCCCATTTACTTCATCACTGACCCATGGAATTCTGCTTTTACATTATGACAAAATGAAGAATAATAAATGACATATGGGTGAGAATGGGAAAGCAGAGATATGATCAGACCTAGAGAAGGAAAGCCACAGCCATGTAAATAAAGAATATCCAGGAATTGAAATGAAGCATGGCAAGTGGGAACAGCATTTGGTGGACAGAATGGATGTACTAAAATCCAAAGTACCCTCCATGGTTAATCAATGGAGAATTTTCTATTTGGGTGCCTTTTCCATCACATGCCCATCTCTGTGTCTCCTGAATAACTTCAAGTAAAACCCATTCTCACGCTTCATTGCTGTCCACAGAACTTCCTGGGCTCCTCTGGGTCATCAAGAGTTCATCAGTGAAACAAGAGTTCTCCTTTTAAATTAATTAATGGGTCAGACAAGATGTCCTGCACTTGATGAAGTTATAGAGAAGGAAAAGGCTGTATTTCTTCTTAGCATAATAATGCTGATCTGGAGACAATGGGCAGGGAGAGAATGCTTATATTTGGGGAAGCCATGATGATATGGAGTAGTAATTCCAAGGCTGCTTATAAAATGCATAGTTTGACTCTCACTCTCTTCAAGAATTTAACAAACCTGCAGAAAGTAAAAATCTAAGATGCTATCATTCAAGATTTGGGATTTTAAGAATCACATTAAAATTGTATTTAATTTAATTGGAATTAATTCCTGGGTAGACTGTTTGCAAAGGTGTCCCAATTTACTCCTTTACTTTGAATCCATGTCTTTTCATTGATGGTGCAGTACCCTCTTTCAGGATGTGGAGTCTATTTAGGTATTTACAGGCCTTTGATTCTGGACTGGACTTAAAGTGTTTAATTTTCTTTGACCAAGAGAATATGGTGGAAATGAGAGTTTGCTTCAAAAGGCTTCAGCATGTTTCTGCTAATCTCCCATGGGCTTCTAGCTCTGTCTTTTGAGCAACTCCAGCTTAGCCTGTTGCAGGATGAAGATATGTGGAGAAACTATTGCACAGTCAAGCACAGCCTCGACCAGTCTATAGTAACCAAATCCCCAATATGAGATAGAGACCAGTCAAATATAGCAAAGCCCCTTTCGCTGACATACAGCTGGCTACACTGTAATGTGCAGTATAGCATAGATCCCAATATCTCCATATCACAGATTTGGCTGCTATAATAGAAGCATTTTCATAACCCAAATACTTTGAGACAATTTGTTATGCAGTGACAATTGACTGACATAATAATCAATGTAAAAAGACCTAAGGGCACTTAGGCTACTTGACTGCTACTTATGTTTGGCATTGCCTCAAATATTTCAATATTGCATTCATTATCACTCTCCTTTTTAAGTTTATTTCATACAACTGTTTTTTTTTTATTTATTTTTTATTGTGGGTAAAAATCAAATTTTTCACAATACATACCAATATTTGTAAAATGATATATAAATACATATGCATATATGTTCATTTGTTTATATATATATGTAGATATATATATATTTTAAAGGTGCTTAGATTACCTAAATATTACTCAGAAATTACAGGGATTCCCATGTTCCCCATCCCCACACCTCCAACAACATCCCACACCACCATTCCTCATCAGTGTGGCACAATACCCGCAATGGATATACACATCCTGGGGCCTTGCCAGCGAGGATAGACCACAGTTCACATCATAGACCACACTCTCTCCCACACGATTCTGCATGGTATATTCTGATGGAAAATGGCCTACATCCGTCGCCGCCACGCCACTCAGGACAACCCCCAAAGTCCCCAAAAAGCCCCTGTATTTCAACTGCCCGTCCTCTCCCTGCCACAAAAATGCCCAGTGGCCACCGGATCCACCTCACTGTTACAATTTCTTCCATTGCTTGAATCACAATATGTCTACAACAGAACACCACCAAATCCATTCTAGTCCACAGCTCCTCCCCCAATCCTGAGGGGAATGGGATGGTGATGTCCACTCCACCTCCAAGTGAGAGAGGGCTTATATCCCATGGATACGGTGGATGGGATTATCTTGCCTGCAGCTGCAAGCCCTCTCCATTCCCTGGGATGGCCGTTGCCCATCGTCGTCTCCTCGTCAGGTTACTTGGATGAGTCCATTGAGCTGTAGGGTAGGAGTTGCAGGTCCACCGAGATTCCAGGCACAGCAGGCACTTAGGTAGGCCAGAGGCTTCAGTCTCTGTAAGTATACCTAAAAACTCCAGCATCACATATAGGTTTGAATAGAAGGTACTGATGGACCATGTGCATGGATGACCCACTTGAGTCCAACTCTGTCACTCTCAGGAGCACAGATTCCAATGAAGAGCCCACTAATTAGGTATCAATCTCTGGGGCTATCCCCACTTATATAGGACCTGGGTGTCTCCAGAGCCCTCAGGGGTCCCTCTGTGTGGGGTGATATCCACTTTGGTGTTCTATGAGATCCTACTGAGGTGTGAGTAAGTGTTACCTGTGGGATGACCTCCCAACTCTCTTTGAAGTCTCTTAGCCACGTGAACTTATTTCTATTTACCTTTTCTCCCTTTTATCAAGGTCTTTTTCCAATCATGTTGCCAGTTGGCACTTGGTATTAATCCCTTGTTGCCAGGGAGGCTCATCCCCGGGAGTCATGTCCCACATGAGGGGAAGGTAATGCGTTCAAATGCTGAGTTTGGCTTAGAGAGAGGCTACATTTGAGTAACAAGGAGGCTCTCAGGTGGTAACCATTAGGCACCCCATAACAGCAGGCTAAGTTTCAATTAGAAGATCAAATATTCCTAAGGCTAGTCCTCAATAACAAGAACCCATCAGTGGGCCATCCTCTTTTGCCAGACACTGCCTCTGCACTCAGGAGACTGTTGCTGCTCCCTTGGGGAATGTAGCAGAGCTCTCCAGGCTGGGAATTCAGATTCCCTCATTTATTGAGTAATTGCCTACCCACCGTGACCATGCCCCATCCTTTGATCATTTGAACAATTTTATATATCTTTCATATATATTCAGATGGACTTACTCCCATGAATCCCCCATGCCAGACACCTCCCACCAATGATCCTCTGCAGCCCCCCTTGTAACCCTTCTGTGATCTAAACCTTCCTTGAATATGAAGCCCATATAATAACAAAATACAGTTAAAAGGAAAAAGAAATAATAATGATAATTTTAAATGCAAGAGATAAGTTGGAGAGGATGTGGAGGAATAGGAACCTTCATCCACTGCTGGTGGGATTGTGGAATGGTCCAGCCACTGTGGAGGACAATTTGGTGATTCCTCAGAAAACTAACAATAGATCTTCCATATGATCCAGCAATTCCACTATTGGGTATATACCCAGAAGAACTGAAAGCAAAGACACGAACAGATATATGCACACCAATGTTCATAGTGGCATTGTTCACAACTACCAAAAGTTGGAATCAGCCCCTGTGCCCATCAAAGATGAATGGATAAGCAAAATGTGGTACATATATACAATGGAATATTACTCAGCTGTTAGAAGGAATAAAGTGCTAACACATGGAATAACATGGATGAAACTTGTAGACCTTATGTTGAGTGAAGCAAGCCAGGCATTGAAGGATGAACAGTTTATGACCTCATTGATTTGAATTGAGGAATGTTAACAGTTTCTGAGAACCACTGACTGAAAGATAGGCTAACAAGGGAGAGAGAGAGAAGGGTATGTTGCGAGCCATCACCCATATGGACATTGTCTATGGTAAATTTAAAGAGTATAGTTACATATTGAAGGGTAGGACAGGTGGGTAGAGATTTTATTGGGTTCGGTGGTGCAAGATTAACAGGTGGGCAGATAAGGAAGGGCAAGTTAGAATACTCAGGGCATGTAACTATGAATCTTGTCATCCCATGAGCCAAGACAGGGAAGAGTCATATGCCCCAGGGGGTGGGGAAGAAGGAACAGAAAAGATCAAATGGGGTATGTAGTGGTCATGGGAAATATTCTTCATTACCTTACATTAATGGACACAGGACATGGTAAATATCATCAAAAATTATTAAACTGTACAGTCCAAATTGTAAACTATACTGTAAACCATTGAAAAATTTTAGTTGCTATATTTTACTATCTGTATAACAGTTATAACAATGCTAACATCCATAAAAAAAATAAAGGTTTTAATATGGGGTGGGGAAGGGGGAGGGAGGTTGGGTATGTGGAAGTCTCTTGTATTCCGTGTGTGACTTTACAACTGTTTTAATAGGGACTACCACTGCAGTTCATTTTCAGGAAACTAGACTCTCTTTTTAAAGTTTATTTCATACAACTGCTACAGAGACTACTACTGTGGTTCACTTGCTGGAAAATAGAAGATATTGGAAGGAAATGCATATGTGTGCATAAATAACTCCTGTCCCTGTATCAGAATACTCCAGGAAGCATTTTGGGCATATTTAAAGCTCTTAGGTGAGTCATTCTTTCTTCATAAAGATTGAAGGGAGTTTTTAATAAATTTGTGATAAAAAATTGGATAATAGAGAACAAACAGATTGTTCAGACAAATGTCCTTTAAAATTTATGACAATGTAGAAAAAGGGAAGATATTTCATTTAGATAAATGAAAAAATTCTTACTTGTTATCCATTGGCATAATATAGAACATGAAAGCTAGTTTTGTTTTATGTTCCATAAATATTATACCACAAAGCCCCCAAGATTTCCTAATTAATTGAATAGAAATAAATCATCAAAGCAATATAAATTAATACACTATATAATTTAGTTATTGTTACATCATATATAAGGTCATATCTGGCTCTAAGTTAAGTACTCATTTCATGGATTGTTTAAAGAATAGAAGCTTTGAGCACTGAGGAGTTAAGTCCTACAATCATGTGCCCTTCTTCAAACCCAGAACAACTGACAGTTTTATGCATTCCCCTTCAGAAATCTTTTTGGAGCTTCCTTTATGTCTTTATTCCTCAAAGTGTAGATAAAAAGATTCGACGTTGGTGTGACCACAGTGTACATCATTGAGGCTGTTGCACTAGAATGTGTGTTGTGTGAAACAGAAGGACTAACATACACCTCTAGGTTTATACAGTAAAATAAGGAGACCACGAAGAAATGAGATATAAGGGTAAAATGCTTTATATTTCCTCTGAATTGATGAAATTACACATATGGAGGGAACAATCTTAGAGTAAAAGAAAAGGATGCCAGCAAGAGGACACTCTCCCAGCATCTCACCTCCAAAGAACATCACTATGTCATTGAGGAAGGTGTCAGAACAAGCAAGTTGGACCAACTAATAAAGATCACAGAAAAAGTGTAGAATTTCCAAGGGTGAACAAAAGGACAGCCACAACATCATTACGCTATGTAACAAGGATTTCAAGGCATTCAGAATCCAGGACCCCAGAACCAGTAGGACACAGACTTAGGAGCTCATGTTGACCATGTAGTGCAGGGACTTACAGATGTTCACAAAGCAGTCATAGGCCATCAGAGCCAGGAGAAAGTTGTGTCTCCCAACAAGGAACACAAAAATGTACATATGGGTGAGGCAGCCTGCATAGCTTATGACTCTACTCTGCATCTGTATGTTCACCAACATCTTTGGTACAGTGGTGGAGGTGAAACAGATAACACAAAGAGATAGGTTGGGGAGCAAGAAGTACATGGGCTTATGGAGATGGAAGTCAGTGATGGTGGCCAGGATGATGAGCAGGTTCCCAGTAAAGGTGACCAGGTGCATGGACATGAAAAGCCAACAGAGGAGGGGCTACAATTCTGGTTCCACCAAGAATCCCAGGAGAAAAAACTCTGAAATGTATGTATCATTTTCTGGCTCCATACGGGTGATGTTACTAAAAGTGAACAGAAAAAAAATGACATGACTCATTTTCAAACAGTCAGTCATTACTTACATATCTATAATTTACATTTGGATTCAAACAAATAATTTCCATACTTTGTTTATGAAACTGTTCCCCTTAGGTAAATTCTATGGCCATTCAGGGCTCACTTTCATAATATTCCCGAAAATCATGCATACTAATGTTTCTATGAGAAAATCATTTTTCACTTGAGGACTATATATTGAGTGTTGACTTTGAGCCAGACACTGTCCAGGCAATGGGCATACAGTCCAAATCAAGAATGCCTGTAGTTTTTTCATGGAGAAATAACATTGGCATACAAAATAGTCATATATTATGTCAGATGTTGACAATTGCTAAAAAGAAAAGAAGCCAGATAAAAAAGAGTGAGTTAATAGAGAATGCTAAGTTTTACTGGGTTTCTGAGTGAAACCAGCTCACAAGATGACATTTGAAGAAGACCTCAAGTAAAAGTAAGTTGGAGCCATAAGGAAAGCAGGGGTGGTGTGTGCCCAGCAGAAGGATGCCAAGGTCAAAGGCCCTAAGTACATGGCTTGTTTCAGGATTCAATGCTAGCATGGAAGCCTGTGTGGCAGTTGGATGAGAAAGAGGAAGAGTGTTCAGAAATGATGTCAGAGATGACTAAGAATTAGTTGGCATCACTGATGTTGAAACTTCAAGACTTTGGAAGTTGCTTATGCATATGTTTTACCTCCTGCACTTTATTAATTTGATTAAAAAGCTACTCCACAGATGAAAAAAGCCACACCTATTTCCATCTATAAGGTTGCATCTAGACTCTATTAGATGACAACCCCCTGGAATTTAGGAACTGATTTGTCTCTTCTCTGGGACTGCAAAGTCCTTATTTAAATGCAAGTGCATACACACACTCCCGCACAGGGACACAGAGAGAATACAATGGCCTCTTCTGGTGAATAATTACCATGTTCTTCTCACCCTCAGCCACACTGATTTGGCCAGGAATGAACACAGTGGAAGCTCACAACATCAGATTGTCTTTTTCAAAAATAGTTAGAAATGTTACCCAATAATTTCAACTGTCAAACCTTCCAAGGAAATATGAACAAAAGGCTTTATTTTGTTGTGGACATTTTCTATTATGTATTTAGAGAAACATAAAATCTTCTCAATAGTCAGAGAGAGAGAGACAGAATTGCAGGGAAGGAGGGAGGGAGAGAAAGGGAAGTAAATAAATGAAATAGACTGGAGGATAAAGCATAGTCATAAACTCTGATCAAAGAAAGAAACTGTGATGAAAAAAAGCATGCTAGGTTCTGGCAGCATTCCAACCCATGTTCTATTCTCTGGATGCCCAAAAAGTTGAATAAAAGATCAAAAGACAAATCAGTGATATCTTATTATGGTATTGTGCATCATGCAGATTGAAAGCACGTAAAAAATGTGCAAAGAAAATACACCATTTCACAAAAGAAAATACAATAAACATAAATGTTGGGAATTTTTTACATGAATTATACTTGAGTTTTTAAAAGATATTAAGTGTAAGCATTTTGTAATCTCTGATCAACTAACTGTTAACAAAACCTAGGTAACAAAACATAATAAATATTAATAACTTATCAAACATAAAAGGTATTGTGGCTTCTCCCATCCTAGGAAGGTGGACAAAATTAAACGGTAAATGTAAAAAGTTAGCATATCAAGAAAATGTACTGTATTTTATCAAATGCCTTTTCTGCTTCAATCGAAAGGATCATGCAATTTTTCTTCTGCAACTTATCAATAGGGTTTATTAAACTAACTGATTTTCTTGTGTTGAACCACCCTTGCCTTATTGGGAGAAAACCCACGTGATCATGGTGTATAATTCTTTTAATGTGCTTTGGGATTTTGTTTGCAAGTATTTTGCTGAGGATTTTTGTATCTATACTCATAAGGATTTCAGTCTGTAATTTTCTTACATTATAGTATCTTTATCTGATTTGGGTATTAGGGAGATTTTGGCTTCATAAAATGAATTTGGTAGCATTTTCTCTTGTTAAATTGTTTGGAATAGCTTAAGTACGATTGGTATCAGATCATCATTTAATGATTAGTAGAATTTGCCTTTGAAGCAATTTTGTCCTGGGTTTTTCAATTGTGGGAGGATTTTGGTGACTGTTTCAATATCTTCACTTGTGATTAGTTTGTTGAAATCTTCTGTTCTCTGGTCAGTGTAGGTGGGTTATGAATTTTTAGGAATTCCTCCAACTCACCTTCATTGTCTAGTTTTTTGGTATACAGTTCTTCATAGTTCCTTCTTATGATCTCTCTTAATTCTGTAGTGTCAGTGGTAATGTCCATCATCTCATTTCTATTTTAATTATATGGGTCTTTTCATTTGTCAGTCTAGCTAAGGGTTTGTCAATTTTGTTTGTTTTTCTTGTTCCTCCCTATTTTTTTATTTGTTCTCAATTTCACTTATTTCTGCTCTAATTTTACCTTTTCTTTCCTTCAGCTTGGTCTGGGATTGGTTTGCTGTTCTTTCTCTAGTTCCTCTAGGTTGATGGATAGGATTCTCTTGCTTGTAGCTGTAGACTCTCTCAGTTCCGTGGTAAGGAATTTGTCCATCATCACCTCCATGTTAGTTGTCCTGGGTAAGACCAATGAACTCTAGAGTAGGTGTTGCAACTCCCCTGAGATACAGTGAGCCCAGCTGGTCCTTGGAGAGCCCAAAGATCCTCTTGGATGTACATCTTCCAAACCTAGTACTAATTATAGGATCAAATAGAAGGATAGAAGAGCTATGTATCGGGAAGCCACAACAGAGTCCAACTCTGTCATTCTGTGGAATATAAATTTCAAAGTAGGGTCCACTGACAAGGCACCAAACTCCTGAACTACCTGACCTGACTATAGTGTCTGGATGTCTCCAGAGCCCTCAGGAGCACTGCTATTTGAAGTAGTATCTACTTTGGCAGTTAAAGAGACCCTGGTGTGTCCTCCATAAATATTACCTCTGGAATGACCTACTGACACAGTTTGAAGTCTTTTAGCCATATAAACTCATTTGTCTTTATCTTTTCCCTCTTTTGGTCAAGTTCCTTTACCAGATGTAATATTAGTTGGTGCTTAGTAATAATCCCTCAGTGACAGGGAGGCTTATCCCCAGAATTCAAGTCCCATGCTGAGGGGAAGGTAATGTATCTATATACTGAGTTTGGCTTAAAGAGAGGCCATCTTTGAGCAACAAGGAGGTCCCTGGGAGGCAACTCTTAGGCACCCTATAATATTAGACCAAGTTTCAATTTCAAGAAAAAAGCATCATATGCACAGTTTTCAATTTAAAGTGCCTGAAAAAGGACCATCAACTTTCACCTGTTATTGCCCTTGTATTTCAGGGATTCCTCCTGATTTACTACAGAATGTGGCATAATACCTCAGGATGGGATCTGATATTTCTTCAGTTATTGTGTGAATCTCCACCCACTGTGACAATGCCACATGAATATTTGAACAAATTAAGATACAGGTGAGCTTCCTC
>JAQZBX010007572.1:0-50187 GCA_029593785.1 Cabassous unicinctus
AAAAAAAAAAAAAAAAAAAAAGGGAGGACCTCTATCTCACATCACATGAAAAATCAACTCAAAATGGATCAAAGACCTTAATATAATAGCTAGCACTATCAAACTCTTAGAAAAAAATGTAAGGAAGCATTTTCAGGACCTTGTGTTAGGCAATGGTTTCTAAGACTTTACACCCAATGCACAAGCAACAAAAGAAATAATAGATAAATGGGATCTTATCTTAATTAGAAACGTTTGTGCCTAAACCATGAAAGTAAAATGACAATCTACACAATGGGAGAAAATATTTGGAAACCACATATCTGATAAAGGTTTAATATACAGAATATAGAAAGAAATCCTTCAACTTAGGAACAGAAAGACAAACAACCCAATTTAAAAATGGGAAAAAGACTTGAACAGACATCTCTTCAAAGAACATATACAAATGCCCAGAAAGCACATGAAAATTTGCTCAACATCATTATGCATCAGGGAAATTCAAATCAAAACCACACTCAGATGCCATTTCACACCCATTAGAATAATTGTTATTTTAAAAAATGGAATATAACAAGTTTTGGAGAGGTTATGGAGAAATAGGAACACTCATTTCTTCTGGCAATGTAAAATGGATTAGCCACTGTGGAAGACAGTTTCGTGGTTCCTCAGAAAGCTAAATATAGAACTACCATATGACCCAGCCATCCCACTACTAGGTGTATACCCAAAAGAATTGAAAGTAGGGACTCAAACAGATACTTGCACTCTGATGTTCATAGTGGCATTATCACAATTTCCAAAGATGGAAGAAACCAAAGTGTCTATCAATCGATGAAGTGGTAAATAAAATGTGGTATATGCATACAATGGAATATTATTCAGCCATAAAAAGGAATGATGTCCTGATATATGCAACAGCATGGATCAACTTTGAAGACATCATGTTGAGTGAAATAAGGCAGACCCTAAAGGATAAATATTGTATTATCTCACTGATTTGAAACAATTAGAATAAGAAAACTCATAGAGTCAGAATTTAGAATATAGATTACCAGGGGATGGGATGGTGATAGGGAGTGGGAAGTTAAAGCTTAAAATGTACAGGGTTCCTATTTGGAATGATGGAAATGTTTTGGTCATGGAGGATGGTGATGGTGGCACAACACTGTGAATGCAATTAACATAATATATGTCTGAATGTGATTAAAAGGGGAAATATTAGATTGCACACATGGTAACAGAATAAAAAATAAAAAAGAAAAGCAAATCCAGGGAACTAAACTACACAAACAGTGAACAGTAGGGTAGACCATGGGCTTTAATTAATAGCACAATTTTAAAATTATGCTATCATCAATTATAATAAATGTTCCAGACCAAAGCAAGGTATTGGTGGTGGGGCGGTATATGGGAATCCTGTAATGTATGCATGATTATTCTATCAACCCACAAATTTTCTAAAAAAGAGAAAAAAACAAATGTATCCTTATGGTTAATGAGGGAAACAGGTGTTTCTGTCTCCATTGCTGCTTACCTACCTGATTCATTCTTCCATAGTTTCTTTTTAACATCTAAACTTTGAGGTTTATAGATTCAAGGACTGGGCTTCTGTTGGGCAACATTTCTCCTTGGTCTTCAATTTGAGTTATCCTTAGAGCTTGGTGTGATTGCTTCTTCCATTGTTTTCAATCACACTTCTAGTCCAGTATATCAGCCTAGGAAGAGATGAATATGGGGAAACAAACTTCTGGTGAAATGTTGATCAGGAGGGGAGAGAGTTGTGTGTATTGAGTTATAGAGGACATTTTAGATGGAAGGAAGGAAAGCAGTTGGTGTAAGAATGGCCATTCTCTGGATAGCAGGAGGCATTACTTTTTTTTCTCTCTTGATTATTAGCGAATTAACTATACTATTCAAGGCAATAGTCATTTTCTAAAAAGCTCAAGGTACATTCCATTTTATAGTGGTCAGTTATCAATGTGAAAGTTAACAGTTTAGTGAGCAGGAACATTTGTAGTTTCCATTTGAATTAAAATCCTACAGTTTTCTTTTAGGCTGGTCTTATGAACCAGATGAATAGACCTTTCTGTGTTACATTTAGAAGGTACATTCATTTCTTCAAGATTTGATCCTTCACATTCTTAGACTTTTCTATAGGATGGCAAACATCTAGGTGGAAGAAACTTTACATCAAGATACGATCTGCTTTCCTTGACATAGCCTGATGCTATCATTGCTGTATTAATGTTGTGTTTATTTATATATGTCTTGGAAACATCTAAAATCTGTGCTCATGTTTTCTCACTAGCAAATTCTCACTTAGGATTCCTACCAGAAACTATCACCTTATATTTATTTAAACAATGATCTAACCTTGCAGAATGTTTTAGATACAAATCCCAGATTCCCATGTCTGTGTTAGGGAAGGTGCCTCAGAGCTCACTTTAGCCAGACCCAGTTAAATGTACACACATGGCATTTGTTTGCATAATACTTTTGTACTCACATTTTCTGTTCTGTTTCAACACATGGCGTGAGTTCCTCAGGCTCATATCAATGACTGAATAGGAATTCTTTCATCTAATGGCAGATATTTAACATTTGTCTTCAAATTTTTTATGCTGTTCCTCAATTTCAAAGGAAACTCTAATCCCATAGAAGACTGGCCTTGGGTTGTTATTGTCATTATTACCCTCATCCACATTATTTTCTGTCAGTTTTTCAAGCCAGTCCTGGTTCACTATAAGAAGAGGACTTAGACTATAGGAGGTTAAAAGATGAATAAAATTTGAAAACAGATTAAAGTAATTTGGCATGTTCTCAAGGAAGAGCAGAAACAAGAGAAGAGGAGTACAGTTGGGGTCCAAGAATAATGATTAGTTTATAGAATGACAAAACTCAGAACCAAGTTTTAAAATATTCAGGTGGCTACTCAACTCACTATTCCCTGGCCTTTGCCATCACCTCCACAACATCACCACTATTTCTTCCTTTCACATGGATGGCCATGGATGTGGGTGTTGAAAGAGCAAATAGACGAGAAGTCAAAACCTTGGATTCAAGACCTAACTCTGCTGCTTGGATAGGTCATGTAAAGTCTCTGAATTTGTTTTTCCGGCTTTAAAATGTGATTGGTGATACCTGGCTGCCTTCTCTTAAGGTAGGGGTGAGGAATAAATGAGAGAACATTGAACTACAGATTTATACCTACATAAGGAATTTTTATGGGAGTATTATTTCTCTACCAAGTTATATTTACAAATTTTAATAATTTCCTTTATGCTCCCACAAATTTTTCTAGAAGAACCTTTGCTAATCCCAGTTTTAGTTTCACTGATATGATGTTAGATATGCCACTTCACTTGTCTGGGCGTCAATATCCTTATCTGTAAGATGTGGGAGTTGGAATTGATTTTCAGTGTTCCTTGCAGCCCTGGTAATCTCATTACTCTGCTAATGCTGCTGCTCCATAGTGCCATCACAGGTGGTTGACATAGAACTAGAAACTTTAGAATGCCTAGGTGATAATAATTAATTCTGTGGCTATAAATGCTAACTAGTGGAATAATAATCAGGCAAATAGCAAAGGTCTTAAAACACCAAGAAAATAAAATACATTTAAGGATTAAGAAAACTAAATCCCTAGATGAGCAACTATGGACCACAAAACTGGTTAAGAGTATCTCCTTTTTCCATCTTGAAATTCTGTCTAACCTATGGGACATAATAAAGTTTCTGTCTATTTGTCAGTTAATACTTCACACTGTGATGTAAAAGTAGATATATTTTTTAACCAGATTTGGAGGATATATTTTGGAATAGTCTGATATAAGAGAGATGGGTTTCACCTGTCTCAATTTTCTCCCAAAACATCTATTGGGACTTTCATTTTCATAATACCACCCCTTTCCAAGTGATAAGCATCCTACTTTCTGTTTGTTTGTTTTTTTTGGGGGGGGGGGGGCTGGTGACAACTTAAGAGTATTTGACTATTAGAGAGAGGGAATATGTATATGGAGAAGTTTGAATGGAGCTCAGCAATGTATGGGAATTGACAAGTGTCTGTTGAATGATAATATGCATAGCAATATACCAAGGGATAGCAAAAGTCCCTTACCCTACAGCAATGAAAAGAATAGATAATGGGGACTCATGGTAAACATATTGGCCCAGATTTTGTGAGGCTTCTCAACACTGGTTTTAAGATATAGTCAGAGCCTCCTACTGCTCACTCCTGTCCTCTCCTTTTGTTTTCTTCTTGTCATGCATTCTCATTTCTGGCACCCCTGACCAAGATAAAGCCACAACTCCCTTTTCCTAAAAAGGGAATGTCATAAACTGTATGTATGCAGTTGTCTGGCTCTTTAAAAAAAATCTTTCTATTTCTGTTGTTAGGATGTGACAGTTTGAAGATGGGTAGACCCCAGAAGATTATGTCCTTAGAGCGAATCCATTTCTGTGCATGTAAACCTATTGCAGATGGGACCTTTTGATTACTTCAGTTAAGGCCCTTTGATTAGATTGCATGATTTAGGGTTGGTCTTGATCCTCTTACTGGAGTCCTCCATACATGGGAGAAACATGCAAAAACACAGAGAAAAAAACTCCTAGAAGTTTAGAGAGAAGGCCCATGGAGTCAGAAGCTGAAAGCAATGGAACATAGAATCTGAGAGAAAGCCACTGACTCCAGAAGCTGAAAGAAATGAGCCTTGAAGGAGAGGGGAGAGACAAGCAGACACCACCATGTGCTTGATCGCCCACAGCTGCAACCCAGAAGAGAGAAAGCATCTCCTGATTATGCCTTGATTTGAACACTTTCACAGTCTTAGAACTGTAGGCTTATAAATTAATAAATCCCCATTGTTAAAGCCAACTCATTTCTGGTATATTGCCTTGGCAACCATTAGCAAACTAAAATATATGATATAACTATTTGCCTTTGTTGCTTATCAAGAGCCCATTTTGGCAGTTAAAAAATTATGTTTCTTTTTCTTTGCATCCCATATATCACAATTCATATTTTCATTTAAGCAATGTGGTTACCCCTGTCTAGAGGAAGTGTCATATAAGGGGAAGTAGCATCATAGTTTACTTATTTAACAATGATTTATAATTCTAGAAAAATGCCTGGAAGTTAGCTGCTTAGCTAACTTTCCAGAGCAATACCTGGAAGTACAAAGATTAGTATTTTCAGTCATGGGTTGGCAAACTGCATCCTTCGGACCAGCCATCTGTTTTTGTAAATAAAGTTTTATTGGAACTCAGCCACACCCACTTATTTATGTCTTGTCTGTGACTGCTTTTCTGTTGCAATGGCAGAGACCATTTGGCTAGCAAAATCTAAAATGGCAATATTATACTAATAGTAATGGTATAATACTATAGTAATAGTAAATACTATCCAGTCCTTTAAGAAAAAGTTTTCTAACTCCTGTTGTACTAGATTATCTTGAAACAACTAGACTTAAAAGATACCCAACAGGCTTCTGCTTCTGGCTAAGATAAAGTGACAAGGGACAGATTTATCCTTGTATCTGCAATAACCAAAGAAAACTGGACAAGAGATTTGAAACAGTACACTGGATGTCAGGCAATGGACTGTGATTCCCAAAAGACAAGACACAATGAGGTAATCTCTTTAACTACCCTCATATTACTGTCTCGAGAGAATTTCCAGGTCACAGCAGAGGCAGCAGACTACCAGTTAGAACCCAGAGGACTCTGTGAATTCAGAAGATGGAGCTGAAGTCTGGGTGAGACCAAGGCAGCTCTAGTTCATAGGACAAAATATCAAAGACAAGAGAACTACACACAGAGAGAACTCTGGATATATACCCTCTGTGTATTCAGGAGAGTACTGATCTATGCATGCATGTAAGGAAACTGCCAGAGGCCAGGGAAAGAACCATCTGAAAGGACTAGCGGAAACAGTGCTATGTGTTCACACAAGTCTGGGTGTAGTATGTGTGTCTATCACACATAATGGAAAAACTCACAATTCACTGGTCTTGGATAAATTACCAGGAAGGTCTTGCTTTAGTAGTAGGTAATAATTAGTTCTCCACTGAGCACCACTGGACCCACCTAACAAATCATTAAGGTAAAACCTGAAAAGACCAAATTGTTGACAAGTAATTTAACTGCACCTCAGAACAAAGGTTTATAGGAACACAAAATATCCAGTAACCAAAAAGAAAATTCACAATGTCTGACATCTAATCAAAGATTAAAGGCATGTAAAGAAGCAGGAAAGAATGATCCATAATGAGGATAATCAATCAGGAAACTGACCCAGAACTGACAGAGATGTGAGAATTAGTCAATAAGTATGTTAAAACAATTATGATAATTGTATTACATATGTTCTAAAATTTAAGTGGATACATGGAAGATAATAAAAAGACCCAAATTGAACTTCTAGAGTTGAAAATTACAATGTCTGAAATGAAAAATGTACTGGATGGGATTAATGGCAGATTATACATTGCAGAAGAAAAGATAAGTGAATTTGAAGACATAACAATAGAAACTATGCAAAATGAAACACAGAATAAGAGTTAAAAATTATGAAAGAAAAAAATTGTTTTCTGGAATGGCTGTATGAGGAGCTCCACAGACCCATTCCCCAGCAAAACAACCATAACAGGCAAAAATTGTATATATTTATACAATTTTTACACACACACACACACACACACATATACAAGGGGATAAATAACAGCATAGTTTATTTAACAATGATTTATAATTCTAGAACAATGCCTGGAAGTTAGCTGCTTATCTAACTTTCTAGAGCAATACCTGGAAGTTAGCTGAGATAATATATATTTACTGATTAGCTCTATTGGTCAGTTATAAGGGCTTCACTCTTAATTGATGATCCATAATAATTTGAGAAGTTGTAGGTTTACAGAAAAATTATTCATAAAATACAGAGTTCCTATATACCCCGCTGTTGTTAACACCTTGCATTAGTGTGGTACATTTGTTACAATTCATGAATGAACATTTTTACAATTGTACTTTTAACTCTAGTCCAATAGGATTTACAATAGGGTTCACTGTGTTATACAGTCCTATGTTTTTATTTTATTTTATTTTATTCTAGTAACATATACAACCTAAAATTTTCCCCTTTTAACCACATTCACATATATAATTCAGTGCTGTTAATTATCTTTACAATGTTGTGCTGCCATCACCACATTCATGAGCAAAACTTTACAATCAACCCAAATAAAAACTATACAATTTAAGCATTAACTCCTCATTCCCTACCCCCACTCCATCCCCTGGTAAGCTATATTCTAGATTCTGACTCTATGAATTTTCTTATTCTAATAATTTCATATCAGTGAGCTCATACAATATTTGTCCTTTTGTGTCTGGCTGCTTTCACTCAATATGATGTGTTCAAACTTCATCCATGTTGTCACATGTATCAGAACGTCATTTCTTTTTATGACTGAATACTATTCCATTGTATATAGATACTACATTTTATTTATCCATTCATCAACTGATGGACACTTGGTTTGCTTCCATCTTTTGGCAATTGTGAATAATGCCTCTATGAACCCATAATAATATTTTCATAGCAAATTATTTTAGAAACTTTTTAAAAAAAGGAAAATGTGAGGGATAGAATCAGTCCCCTTGTTCCTTTCCCAATTCATCATACTTATTTTTAAAAATGCCACATCTGGTTAAACCCAACTATTTCACTGTTCTTCTCTACCAGAGAGCTAAATGATGCTCGAGAAACTCATACATCCATGCCTATGTATTTCTCTTCAAATTTATGTTCAAAAATTTTAAATAGGTATTCAATAATGTCCAATAATCCTGCAAGAGTTTCCTGGTAAATGTACTTTCTCACTTTCCAAAATGGCCATTTTACATCTTTTTCTTTTTTTTTTTTTTCAAACCTCCTCCCCTCTCCCTTTCTGATCTAATGATTTCATTTGATATTCCCCTAAGAAAATATAAACCATCAGAAAAAGAACTTCTAAATTTTTTCTTACCACCAATTCTACCAATTCATCAGCATACATGTCATGCACTCTGCCTTTCCTTCTTCTGTGATAAATAAACTGTCCATGCACACATCTATATTCCCTCTCCTCATTAGATAAGGAATTCTTTTTATCTTACCTCACGACTAGATGTAGGTTTACCCCAGAGTTCAGTACTTGATCATCTTCTCTATCTATACTTTTATTTTACCCCTTCTCTCTGGGTTATCTCAAGTAGTTCCATGGCTTTAAATGCTATCAATATATTATTAATTACATTTTTCTAAAGTTTAAAAACACATACACATGTAAGACATTGCTTACTGAAAATAGAACAAGAATGACAACATTTATTAAGTGCTTACTATATGCTGACTCCCCAATTTTTTCTCCAACCCTTGCCTATTCCCTGACTTTAACTACATTTCACCTTCACTGCTACCACTCTTGTTCAAGCCACTTTCATACATTGCCTGGAAAACTACACTGGCCTCTTGCTTCCATTCTTGCTCCCTTCCCATCCATTCTCTATTCAGCAGCCAAAATGATATTTTTAAAGCCTAAATCAGTTCATATGTGTTCTCTATTTTAAAACTTACCAATGGCTTTTCACTCTTATTAGAATAAAATCTAAATTCCTGACAATTGCCTATACAGGGGTTAGTAGACTCTAGACTGAAGGCCAAGTCTGGCCTACCAACTCTTTATGTAAATAAGATAACAACCATACCCATTTGTTTACTTATTGTTTATGGTTGCTGTCAAGCCCCAATGACAGAGTCAAGTAGTTGCTACAGAGACTGTATGGCTAGCAAAGCCTAAAAAAAAATATATATATATATATTAAATATATTAAAATAAATATATATTATCTGACTCATTAAGAAAAGATTTGCCAATCCATGATCTGTGGCATCTCAAAACAAAAAATGTTTGGAAATTTGGTGAGATTATGTGAAATCTCAGTTAAGGAATTTTGAATACCTTTTGGCTTCACCGGTAACTTTTTAGGTGTGCCAGTGGTTTTGCCAGTCATCTTGTGATTTTTTTTCAACAAATTTGCAGATAGAATTTCTGAGTTTGTCTTTTAGCCAAAAGCTCTGTCAGTAGATGTATTAGTCAGCCAAAGGGGTGCTGATGCAAACTACCAGAAATATGTTGGCTTTTATAAAGGGTATTTATTTGAGGTAGAAGCTTACAGATACTAGGCCATAAAATACAAGTTACTTCCCTCACCAAAGTCTGCTGCCACATTTTAGAGCAAGATGGCTGTTGACATCTGCAAGGGTCCAGCCTTCCTCTTCCTCTTAAGGCTCTGTGGTCCCAGCTTCTTCCAATACCAGCTGTAGGCTGGGATAAGTCTTGTCTCTCTCCCAGGGCTTGTCTCTCTCTGGGCTCAGCTGCTCTGTTCTCTCCACAAGGTCAATTGTAAACTCTTAGGCTCTCTCTCTTTCCAGGACCTCGGCCATGTCTATGGAGCACTCTCTATTCCTCTGTGTTCTTCTCCTGCATGTTTACTTCCTGAGGCTCCAGGATTAAAACTCCAACCTCCCTTCTCTGCTGTGTGGTTTTTCTGTGAGTCTCCACCCACCAAGTAGGCGGGGACTCAACGTCTTACTGACATGGCCCAATCAAAGCCTTAATCATTATTTAATCAAGTAAAAGTGAAACCTCTGAATCCAATATAATCTAATATGCCCAGAGGAACAGACCAGTTGACAAACATAATCCAGTATCTATTTTTGGAATTTATAAACAATATCAAACTGCTACAGTGGAGTAGATATATTCTTGAAAAACTGACCGTGTAGGTGTAATTGGGGTGCCACTTATGTCTGTGAATGAAGCATTTTCCATAAAAACAATTCACCAATTTTAATTGTAAGTGGGAAAATAGTTTTGCTACTCAGAATTTTGCATTTAAAGCAACATTTCAGAACACAACTCTTCTTGTACATATAATTTTTCTGGGTGATTCCAGGCCAAAGAATGTCTGTTGGCCATTTACAATTTGTATCGCTATAGTGGATGCTTCTTGTAAATATTTTGGCCTTGTAGAATTAAGACAGGTGTTTAAAATGAGGGTGTACATTAGGAAGGCAGAAATCGACAGAGGATTTCCCCAGCATAGAGAAAGTTCCATTTTCACATAATATTTTTAGAGGCTAAGCACCCAGCATTTACGTTGCAAATCTTTATCCAAGTTTCTCTACTTGTTTTAAATTTTGTTATTAGGACTCCCACTCCTTAATGTCATTGTTGCCAAAATATTGAACCTCCACAAGGTATGGTCCATGGTAAGCACACAATTATATTTGCTGAAAAACTGTAAGGCTAAACGAACAGTAATATTTGGTGAAATTTAACTTAATATATCGGAAATTTATTTTCATGCCTTTATGATCTGTTTCCTAGTGTGGTGCAGTGGAGGCTAAGAAAAATAGAGGAGATAGAAAGTATTTTATGGTGAGTAGGAGATTGAGATCACAACAGGAATGCATTTAGGCCATGCTAAGAATGCTGGGTAGAGTTGAGGCCCCAGGTTAAATTGGCGATCAGGAGTTTATAATGATAGTCTCTATGTGGGTGCTGTTATTATAGTTAATACTACTGCTGCCACCACCACCACTACTACACTATAACAGAGATTGGCTTTTGAATTGATAGCTGGGGCATTTTATTGAGGGCAAAGACTCTACCTCTATGGACCATCAAATGTTGAGTTCCTAATTCGTGGCGTGTTCTCTGGAATTTACTTCTCGCTGTTTGGCCAAACAGAACAACATGGCCCCAGCATTGACCTGTTTAGAACCAACAGCTCTACACAGTAGTTAGGGTGGCAGCAGGAGTGCGGGCCCTGAGGTCATCATCATTGTGTAGTTTCCTTAAGTTTCTTTTTTAAAGTTCAAAGTCATCAAAGTAATTCCTCAACAGGGGGCCCACTCATCATGCTTTTTCTGATTACCATCAACACTAATGGAAATTCTGCATTTGACTCAAGAAGCAAGCACAGCACTAACTCCCGAAGCA
Source organism: Cabassous unicinctus (assembly GCA_029593785.1). Classification (NCBI taxonomy): domain Eukaryota; kingdom Metazoa; phylum Chordata; class Mammalia; order Cingulata; family Chlamyphoridae; genus Cabassous; species Cabassous unicinctus. The sequence goes on from JAQZBX010007572.1 coordinate 11,028, forward strand.
ATGCAAGAACTATTGATCTGAATGCAAATGTTCTCCCAGGTTTTGAAGGGAGAGAGAATTCAGTGGGCATTAGAAAAACAGTTGCTTTTGCACTTATTACTTGTATATTTCTAAAGGTTAAGATCACATATATGTGTAAGACATTGTTTACTGAGACTAGAACAAGAACAGTAATCATTTATTAAATGCTTATATATGCTTAGCATTTTACTTACCTTATCCTCACAGCAGCCCTTGAGGTAGATGTTGGCCCCATTTTACAGGAAAGAATCCGAAAATAAGAGAGGATCAGTAGTTTTCAAACTTAGCACAGATTCTCAACATTGAGCTAAGGACTGTGGAAGTACGTAAGGAGAAGACTACTTTTAGGATCCCATCTGAAAAAATACATCCATGACTGCTACCACAGAAGAAGAAAGTTATAATATGTTCAGCAATTCAGGCCTGTCTCTATGCCTCTGGGTCTCATCTAGAAAAATAAATATGTCCCTGATACTGATATCAATATGTTTAGCAAAGTACGCCTACCTAAACCTATAATTTTCAGTGCCTGTGGCAAGAGTATACGTGGTGGCCCAAATACCATATATTTAAATATTTAAGTCAAGGTATCAAACTGTGAAGTGAAATATGCTCTATCATCTTACCTTTGTAAATACAGCTTTATAATGAGCTTTAGGGCGATAATTGAATTTAGAATTCTCAGACTCCTCAGAGTTCCATGCCAGAATGTAGTAGAGAAAGGCAGATCCAAGCCTGTGACCTGCCCCCATTTTCCTCCCATTCTTAACTCTGTCCCATTCTGCAAAGGTTCTACAACAGACATGTAATGTACCCAGCACCTCACCCCAACCTCCATCCACAAAGTTCTCCTACCCTGCAGTCTGCCATCCCTTAGCTACACAGCAGGCCCTGGGAGTTCATATGCTCTTAGTCTGACCTGCTCTTAAGAAAGATGGACAAATTCATAGATCCTGGAAGCGGGCTTGGGGCATTTTATAGGGAATTCCAGAGTCCTCCTTGGAGCATGGTCTGGAAAAGGAAGCCGAGTGGTCACATCCTCTTAGTTCCATGGGAGCCTCACTCTGTGAGGAGGGACATGTCTCCGGGAGGGCCAAATCAAGGTCCTCTATAGCATGGGGCCCAAGTGCAAGGGTCTAAGTAGTTAACCTGACTCTGGCTTTGAAATTAGAATATCAACAGAGAGGTTCAGACTTTTCTTGATTCCACAGACTCTGGACTCTGATCTTTTCCCAAATATTTCTTTCTTTTATAATCTTTTCCATCTCAGTAAATGACATCCCTATATTTACAGTGGCTCCGGCCAAAAACCTTGGAGTTATCCTTTAGTTCTCTCTTTCACTCATATGTCATATCCAGTCCCTCATATCAAATCCTGTCAGTACTATCTCCAAAATTTATCAACTCTTCAGCACCTCCAGTGTTAGCAGCCTGTTCCAAACCACCATGATCTCTCCCCTGGATTAACTAGTCTCCTTATTTCTGACCCATGCCCCAGTCTATTTACAACACAGCAGCCAGAAGGATTAGTTTAAAACTTAAATCAGATCATGTCACTCCTCTGCTCAAAACCTTTCAATGGCTTCCCCTCTCACTCAGAGTAAAAGGCAGAGATTACAACACCTAAAACAAGCTGACCCCTTGTTACCTTTCTGATTCCTTTCTCCTACTATTCTGTTCCAACCACACTGTCCACATTACTATTCCTCAAATATGTCAGGCATTGTATATACCCAAGACTTTGGCACTTGTTCTTTCCTCTGTCTAGAATGCTCTACTACAAATATGGATGGCTTGCTGCCTCATCATCTTCCTTCAAATGCCATCTTCTCAGTGAGGCCCTTTCTGGTTGCCCAATCTATAATTGTCACCATCCTGATACTCCCTCTCCTCCTTCCCAGCTTTTTAATTTTCCCACTTTGCACTTATCAACTTCTAACATACTATATATTTTACTTATTTTTCTTGGGTATTTTCTGTCTCCCTCCACTGTAACACAAGCTCATGAAGTCAGGAAGTTGTTTTTTTTAATTTATTTTTATTACATATATATTTTTAATACTTACTGCTGCATTGCTGGAATGGTCCTTGTTACACAATATTCACTAAATACATTTTTGATGAATGAGTGAATGAATGAATATTAGTAGTAACATAAGCTAGTTAATTCTGATTGCACTGGCTGAAACAAGGGCATATATATGGTAAACCCAGAATAAGAACACCAGGGGGTGGGGAAACAGAGTGTTTTCTAAATTTTGCCTTGGATCTACCTGACACATACTAAATCCTGGGAAATAACCTAGTTGATGCTTGATCAGAAACCCCATGATACATTATTTTATATAGTGGATTTTTGGAAACAATCATCCAAAAAAATTTTTTTTGGTACCTGCCGCTAACCATCAACCCTGCAGAAGGGGCAGGCCTTAGTATCCACATTTTTGCTATGGGTCTTAACTGTTCTAACCCAGTGTACCAGTTAGAATTAGATCTAGCTGTGAGTGGTAGAAAATCAGAGTAACAGTGGCTTAAATAAGGTCAATATCGCTCACATAAACGAAGTATAGAGGTAAGCAAACTAGGACTTATTTGGCAACTGCCAACAAGGACCTAGACTACTTCTAGCTTGCCATTCTGCCATCTTCAAGATAAAACTTAAACTTCAAGGCCCAATATGGCTGCTTAAGCTCAGCCATCACATTTCACATTTCAGTAAGTTGAAAGGAGGAAGAAATGAAGAAGGAGACACCTTTGAAGTTTCATATAATTTCTGTTTATATACCATTAGCCATAAGGTGTAAAGCTTGGATTTCATTTTGCTTTATTAGAAAAAGTTAACTAATTTTCACAATTCCATCTTTATGTTTTACAAAGATATAACCAAGAATTGATATCCCTTCATTCCTTTTAGTATCATTTCTTCACAGACCTGAGTCTTTTGTCAACTTAGGAAAGTTTTCTCTTATGTTTCACAATTATTGTTTCTAATTCGTTTGTTCAGATTTCTCCTTAGGTAACACCACGTACTAATGTCAGATCACTATTCTCTGTCCCTTACGTTTTTAATATTTTCTCTCATTTTTTCTGTCTGTCCTTTTTCTGTGAATGTTGGGAACACTTCCCCAGTTTGTCTTCTGCATTACTAATTTGATTTTCTGCATTCATTCACATGTACTTTTTACTGTTGATTTCAATTTTATGATTACAATTTGGTATTTTAAAATTTATAATATTTTCTCATTTCTCGCAGCCCTTTTAAAAAATCCTGCCTGTATTTCAGTCAGCTTCCTTTTAACTTCATCTTCATTTTGATCTGTTGTATGAAATCCTTAACTTCATGAATTGAAAGTTTAATGGGTGCAATGGTGATGCTCTCTAAAGTTTATTTCTATTTTCTATAGTAAATAGAATGCAAACATATGCTTTCCAATTTATTTTTATTTAATTAATTTTGGGGGTGAGGAGAAAAGTTAATATGTTCAGATGAAACAAAAGAGTACAAAGTGAAAAGTAAAGTCTCCAAACCCCAATTCTGATGACAATTACTGATACTAGTTTTACTTTGGTCCTTCCAAAAATGTTATATTCATATACCAAGAATATTTATGCATATAAACATAAGAACAACCTCAGGTATATGTGAATATTGGGCATAAGTGTATATTCACTAAGATATTTTTATAAAGTTATAAATGATTGCATTGGATTCACTCTTTAGCAACTTGATTTTTTTACATGATGAGATATCTTGAATATTGTTCTATATCATTGCATAAAAAGTCTCATCATTCTTTTTAGTATCTGAGTGGTATTCCATTGTGTTAATTTACTTTTCTATTTAGATTTATTCTTGGTTTTTGCTTTTACAAACAACATTTACATGAATAACCTTGTATATAAACCATTTTGCACGTATGTGAATGTATCTGAAGTATAAATTCCTAGAAGTGAAATTGCTGGCTCAAAGGATGTGTGTATGTGCAGAGACTGGCAATTGCTCTTTGTGAGTATTATGTTAATTTAAATCAGTAATATTTGTGTATGCCAGTTTCCCCTCATTCTCACTCAGTGTGTCATCAAATTTTTTTTATCCTTGACAATAGGATAGGAGGAAAATGCTATTTTGTTGGTGTTTTGTTTTATATTTAAATTTTACTTTTTATTGCCATTACAGCAGAAAGTCTTGAGAACTGATGAAATCTCATATTACAAGAAGTGTAGGGTACAAAAAATGTAACCTGTTCAATTGGAGACAAAATGAGAGTGAATTCAAGTCCTATAAAAGGACACATTTTACAGCTCTGTCACTGCTAAAAGTGCCCTACCAGCAGCAACCAGACTTTTTCCCACCACCTACTCATACATATTCATAATGCCTATATATATTTATCTCTAATACCATCCTCCACTGAAAGGAACTAAGACTCCCCAGAGACTAATGGGTGGAAAACTCAGTATGAGTCTGGTGTATCCTCTTGTCAGAAAACATGTCTTTGTCCTACCTAGGATGTCAAAGGCAGTGTTAAAAAGATAAATGAGTTGGCTTGCAAGGCTCTCATTGGTCAATCTGAGCATCACAAAGAGAATAATAATTATGATTAATCAAAACATGTTGAATCTGGGATTAGGCAAGCATTCATAATGATACCCAAAAGAAGCAAGCTGATAAAAAATGTGTAAAAGGTGAATATAAAAAAGAAAGTGACTGCAATAGATTGTTAAAATTTTATTATTTTATACCTAAGATAAGTTATTATGTGTCTGACTATTCTTTTAAATTTATGTTACTTAGAAAGCATTAATTCCAAGGAAGTGTTCATTCATTCGCATAGTGTTTACAAAGGAGAACTCTGGAACCTGACTGCTTGGATTTGGTTCCAGCTCCATTATTTACAATCTCTCTGTGCCTATTTCCTCAGTTGTAAAATGAGGAAGATAGTAGTACCTACCACAAGGTATTGTTGTGAGTTTAAATGAGATAATACATATCAAGCACTTAAGCCTGTGCCTTGAATATCACAAACATGCTATTTTTTTTTTTACATTTATCTATCTCTATCTAACCTCTCTCTCTCTTTACCTACATCTGTCTATCTATCTATCTATCTATCTATCCTATCTATTTAATCTGTCTGCCTCTTAAGCAAAGAAGGAAAACTGGTATCAATTTTTGTGTCAAATATACTAATTATAAGCAACATTAGTTTGCATAGGGTGCCTGTCACTGGCAATTGAAAATGTTCTGACTACTATAACTATAAAGTCCTCAAAGGAAGTATCTTCAGTGCTGAGGAAAGTGCTTGACATATAGCATGTGATTAAGTTGGCGCTAAAACGCAATAACGTGAGAAAACCTGAAGTTAAAATTGATATTAGAAATTCGGAATACATTCCTAAATAATTCATAAAAAATAATTAGCTTTGTTAATCTTTTTTAAGATTTCTGCTATATACAGCCAAATCCAAAAACAAACTACTATCCAGTTATTTAATATGCATTGAAAACCTATTTTGAATAAAGCACTGTACTAGGCATCAAGTAAGATACAAAGTTGTTTAAAATGTTGCTCTCTTCCCTTTAGGGTACTTATAATTTAGTACAGAGTATAAATATACACACAAATAGTTACAACATACTGCAGCTTGTGTTAGTTGCACTTATGATTCAAATAAAAAAATAGAGAACATAATTTACCAATTAGAATATCTTAATTTAAGATTGCTTTGGAAAATCCTATATAGGTAGATAGGTGGTTGCTTATAAGTACATGAGAAATGGACAAAGAGTGTTATGGCTAGTAACAGTCATAAAGAATATTCAGATACTAAGGAAAGTGGGATAGTCTCTCTCTCTCTCTCTCTCTGTATATGTGTTTTTCCTAAACTATTTCAATATAAATAACAAATATGGGAAGGTAGGATTCTGATAACATTCCTCAATAAAATTATAACTTACATTTGACTCTAGCCCAAACTAAATTGGGAATTAGTAAAACTGCATGCATTTAAATAAAAACTTAGCATTTGAGGGTTGGTGGTATGTCTATTTCGTGATGGGGTGGGGCATGGCTTATGTATTCTATACTGAAATTATTCCTAACATTTGACTTCAACTCTTCATAGATATTTTTAATATGGATGGATTGAAAAGCAATTAATAAAAAAATACAAATTACATTGAAAACATACTCATCAGAGTTATGAGAGATGTAAATCATCAGAAAAACTTCAGAATAAGCTTCCACTAATAGAAGATGACTTGTGGATTTATGCCAGAACAAAATGTGTAAGTGATATGGTATATTATTTACTTTGGTTTAAAAGTCCCATTTAAGAAGTCTTTAAAGAAATACAAATGAATGTATTTTTCTGGATCTATCCCAGGACTAGAAACTGGTGACTATAAACATACTAATATATGCGAGAATAGATTGTTTGTTTTACCATCATTATGAATTTATGCTTATATATCTGGAATAAATCATTTGAAAATTTACTTCAGGATGGATAAAATACTATGGCAACTCTATTGTTAACTGACTTAGGAAATGGTATTTCTTAGAGAAAACACGATTTGATTTTCATATTCTGTCAGTGAAATTTAGATATAAAAGGAAATATTTCAAGCAATATTACCTTTACCTAATCAAAATTTTCCATTGTATTTTCACTGTTCATTGTACATTTCTCAGTTTTTTTGTTTAACTTTGAAACACCATCCCCAACCTTTCATATGTGCCTAAAACTCAAGGTCCTCAGTCTCAGGAATGTCTTTTTTCCATGGTATATACACAAGGATAACTCAATGGGTGCTAATAAGAGTTTGTGTTGTGGGCTTCTCATTGCCAAAGAAATAATCCTTAGAAAGGGAGTACAGTAATGAAGTGAAAAAAACAAAAAACAAAAACCACCATGGACCTTGGAGTAAAACAAAACACAACAAAACAAAAACAACCTGGGAATGAAATTTTAATTCAAAGTCTCTTCTTTATAACAGTGCTTTTGAAAGGGTTATTTAACTTCTTTGAGTCTTACTTACTACATTGTGGGGAAATATTTTACAGTGCTTAAAATGAGGAACACTGATGTCCACCTGACTGGATTTTAATCCTCACTGGCTGTATAATTTTGGGCAAACTAGTTGAACTATCTTAGCCAAATTCTTCATCTCTGAATGGGTATAATTATAGAGCTTGTTTCATAAAGTTGTTTAATGCATTAAAAGTATTTAGCACAGTGCCTCCCATGGAGGAATTTTAAAATACCTGGTAGCTATTATTATTATATTTAAATAATCACTTTTTTATTGCTGTCTATAAATTGGAAAAAAATGGAGAGTTAAGTTAAATAATTTAATAAGCCACCTATAATGATAGAGAGTAGACGCTCAATAAAAACAATTATCTGTAAAATACCTTGCAAGCATTTGGTGAATAATTGAGATAATACGTTTAAGGCCTAACATAGGGAACAGCACAAAATAGATCCTTAATCAACATCAAAGCCAACATGGAAATATTTTCTTTTTCCACAGACTTAACTATGAAAAATATGAAAAAGAAATATTAGACATCAATTCCTACTTGTTAGAAATATTCCTTGTAGCTTCAGTGTTATGACACCTCAAGGACAAGCCAGTCCTCGTTGCTGGGGAAGTCATGGACACATGCAGTGGCCCTCTCCCACCTCTCTCTCACCTTTCCTCCTTCTTCCCTCTCGTTCTTGTTTGTATGCAGGTGTTTGCTATGTTTCTATTGTTACTTTTTCGTGTGCAGGTGTTTGTTGTGTTTCCACTCTTGTTTGTTTACAGGTAGGTGTTGGGTATGTTTTTGTTTTGCAAGAGACTGCAGGCAATGGGGGAGACATTAAATCTTAACCAGCCCCAGCTGCTTGCTCAGAGTGCTACAATTGCTCATTGGCAAAGCACCCTCCCCCCTGAGTGAATAAAAGCTCATCACTCAGGCGGTGCAGGTGTCCCTCATCTTGGACATAAAGAGAAGTGTGTGGAGCTGCTGAGCAGTTGGCCTCCCCAGGAGACCAGCCGCAATTGGTCCCTCTTTGCCGACGTGAAACAGGGCTTGCAGAGCTCCCTGCCATCCGCCGACCCTGACCCAAGCAGTTAGCCTCTCCCGGGGACTGGCCAAGGTGGGACCTTTTCCCCTGCTCTTTTGGACCCTTTATACTGCATAAGTAATAAAGCAGTCACTTGCTGAGTCTCTTTTGTGCCTGAGCCCGTGTTCTCACGATGCACCTGTGTTGCTACTCACTCCTCACTTGTTCATGGCGATGTTGGAGAAAACCACCCTGATGTCTATTCAACTATCTAAAGAATTGCCTAATAACTGTAGAATGAAACTGGCCTCCTGCATCTTGATTCTTCCACCTGCTCCTTCACCCTTCCATACGTGAGAGGCTTAAAGAGACTTCCCAGTATTTACATTCCTTTCCATGGAAGGCTAGCTGTCTCTGGGCCATCATCTTCTATATGAAACAGTTGATTCTGCTTGCTGCCTGAAAGAACCTCATTTCCCCCTTTGGACTTGCAACAACCAAAATCAGATCATTCCCTGGTGCCTCACTGGTACTCTGGCAATGTAATCATTATCCACCTGTGCAAGAAAGAACTCACCTGTTTTCTGCAAGTATTTAACAAGGTAAACCACATTTGTGACTGAGAGCACTGGATTATAAGCATGGGGGTGGAGTGCGGGGCTGGACGAGTTCCAGACAATCTGTTTATTTTTATTTTCTATGTGAAAAGAGCATGTACCTCCCAGTACCACAGCATGGATGCTGCTGCCAGAACTATTTATGCACTAGCCTCATTTCCCAGGCTGAAAGTCATACTCCTCCATTTTCAGTGATTATCAACATTCTTTACACCAATCTGCCCTCAGAGCAGGGGACTTGGCAGGGCTCAACAATAGTGTCAGCAACTTCTCCATAGTTGGATATCAGTTTCAGAAATGGGAGGTTTCAGAGCCCAGAACTATGCATTATTTTGCTCGACATCTGCTCCCTCTGCAGGGAGCAGGGAGATGGGGTTGGAAGACAGGGAGCAGGGCTTGGTGTTTGTGGTGATTTTTCCATTGTTTATCTTGGACTCTCAGGGAAGCGGCAATTCTAATGGAAATAGCATTGACTTTAGAATTAGTCAGACCTGTTTTCACATCTCAGCTATGCTGCTTACATGTGTGTCCTTGGGAAAATTACTTAAATCTTTCTGAGACCTACAAGACTTGCAAGGTTGGTGTGAGGATTAAATTACGTAATTATGGAAAGGCATTCACAGCGCCTCTTTTTCCCTTCAGTTGTTCCTCACCCATCATGAGATAGATACATACAACTTTCTTGGCTACCCTGAACATGGTTTCCTTGCTACTGGAAGTGTCAGAAAACTTGTTTCTGCCTGAGAGGCTTAAGTGAAATAATAGGCAATTGATTGTTACCCCAGATATCCTTATTTCTCTAGGTCACACTAACCTTTGTGACACCAAGAGGTATAGGGATTGTTTTTAAACTCCATCTTCCTCATTTCCTATTCCCTGCCATCTTCTCATCCCTAGTTGAAAGTTGATTATTTCTGCTGCTCTTTGCTGGTGTCATCTCCACGCTGTCCACCTTGCCTATCATGATCTGTAGCAGCTGCTATTGCTGTCAGGGCCTGTTAGAAATGATTAGCACAGCCGCTCCAGGTGCTTGGCTGTTAGCTTTCCTGATGGCATTTTTCATTACTGACTTTCACCTTTTGCTGCTGCCTTTATCATGATGACTCCTGGGATCTACTCAGTCAGGGAAGACTCTCTCCTTAAAGTGATTACAGGTTTTACTTATTTTTATTTTAAAAAATTTTTAGAGGGACCAGGGGCCAGGGATTGAACCTGGTACCTCATATATGGAAAGCCCGTGCTCAACCACTGAGCCATATTTGCTTCCCTGAGTTGGCTTTTTGTTTGTTTTGCTTGTTGTTCATTTTTGTTTTTTTTTAGGAGACACTGGGAACCGAACTGGGACCTCCCATGGGGGAGGCAGGAGCTCAACTGCTTGAGCCACATCCACTCTAGATTATCAGTTTTAGAACTCTGCTGAGGATCTTGGAAAATAAAGGTTTCCAGAGAATGTTATCAGTGGCCTGAACCAGTCAATATCCAAGGATGAGACCAGAACATGTCAAATTCAGTTTCCTTCAATTAAAAAATTTTAATCCTAGTGTTTCATATAACACTGTAGTTTCCAAATGTCTTCTCTGATTCCAGGAGTAACTAATTTATCATGGACAGAGGACTTAAATAGCAAAGTCCTCAACCCATGTAGCAATTTATCCTGGGTAGGAAGTTTTATACTTTCAACTTGCATCTCAATTTCAGTTACATTTAATTATGTAGTTGCTGATTCCCTGAGGTGGAGGAGAGGAAAGTTATCTTGAGTGATGGTTGAGTCTCCAGGCAGGTGAAAGTTGCCCAAAGTCACAAAGGCTTAGGGGTTCATGCACAAGGTTCCATACCTGGAAGAACTCCTGGGTTGCATGCAACTAAGTGATAATTACTAACAGAAATGGTAAGAGCACTGGACATGTACTTGCTGATTTCTTTATAGAATAGGATTAAAATGTTTTGAAGGATGGAACTTTGAGCAATTTTGACAAAGAAACTTACAGAGCTCTTCATTCTCTTCATTGAGTATACTGATATTGTTACCTGGGAGGGCCAGACTAGTATGGGCCAACAAGAGACATGGCGCCTAGAAAATAAGAGAATATAAAGAGAATACAAAGAGAAAATAAATAATAAGAGAATTAGTACTAAGAGACACCTTATCAGCCACTCTGGGCATGGATAGGATGGCTATCAAATGTATCATCCAAACTGAGACTCTTTGAAGAATGAAAGGGGCACTCTCTCAGGCACACTGGAATGTATGGTCACCCTAGGTTTAGCATCTCACCAATTCCTATTGAGGATCAATAGACAAATTGAATGCATACAAGTGCATAACTTATAATTTACTGGGATTGTTTATACTTAACTGTTGGTGAACTGTATTTACTCATTCCATAGCGAGGATTCCAGTAATTTGAATTTATCTTTTTGTTGTTCTTACACATTTTCAAATTAAAAGAACCCCTTTAGGCACTGTTAAAGAGAGGTACTTGATCGTAATTGAAATTTGTAGTTCCTATCATTATGCCTAGAGAAGGATAAACATTGACTTTATAATTTGAAATGCTAGTTAACCACCAGCTTCGGTTTACTCCATGCTTTGAAAACTCAGGACTAAAGGCTGATGATTGAGTTGCTCATTTCCTTGAATCAAATATTTAGATTTGTATAAGTACTTATTTCTAAAATAAATTTTAATTTATTTACCTATTTCACATACACTATTTCAGCATTATACCATTTTGTGGTTTAAAGAAATTACATGCAGTAAGGGGGAGTAGGGTTGGACTATCCATGGAACTGGGGGGAGGGTTGAAGGAAGGAGCAGGTGAACTCTAGGGATTTTCAGGGTATATTCTTTTGGCAAATATGGCAGGGGAGGGTTACTGGTGTAGGGTGTTGGGGGGGATGTGTGGGGAGGGATGCACCTGGGGCATGCCTCTAAGGCATATGAATATGTTCAAGTGTTCATGGGGCGTTGTCTCAGGGAGTGGAGACCCATACAATAACTGAAAGAATATTGAATTCCCATCCTAGGGGAGTCCTGCTACATTCTCTAATAGAACAGCAAAAATCACCCAAGTACAAGGGCGGTGCCTAGTGAAGGAAAACAGGCCATTACGCCAGGCCCTTGATATTGAACTGTACTTATGAATCTTTGCCTGTGAAATTGAAACTTAGCCCAGTATTATACATTGCCTAAGCGTTAGCTCCTGAAAGCCTCCTTGTTGCTCAAATGTGGACTCTCTCTAAGCCAAACTCAGCATATAAACATACTATCTTCCCACTGGCATGGCACATGACTCTTGGGAATGAGCCTCCCTGATACCAAGGGATTATTACCAGGCATCAACTAGCAGTGCATCTGGAAAAAGACCTTGACCAAAAGGGGGAAATATTAAATACAAATGAGCTTTTATGGCTAAGAGATTTCAAAGCGAGTCGAGAGGCCATTCCAGAGGTTATACTTATGGACATCTCCGCAGGATCTCGACTGCCACAGTAAACAGTACCTCAAACAGCGGGGCTCCTGAGGGCTCTAGAAACATCCAGACACTATAAGCAGGACAGACAAGCTCAGGAATTTTATTTGGCACCCTGTCAGTGGGCCTTACTCTGGAATTTATGCTCCCCAGTGTAACAGACTTAGACTCATTTATAGTTTCCCTACACATAGTTCTTCTGCCCCTTTTATTTGAACCTATAATTAGCACTATACTTGTTAAGTATATGTCCCAGAGACTTAAATCTTTGGTCTGTTCATGTGCCAGTTGAGCCCTGAATCTCAGCAGAGTTGCAACATCTACTCTCCAGTTCATGAAACTCACCCAGGAAAACTAACAAGGAGATGATGATGGACAACACCCATTCCAAGGAACAGAGAGTATCTGCAACTGCAAGCAAGATATTTCCATCCATCTGCCCCATGGAACCTAAGCCCCCTCCAATTAGAAACAGAATGGTCATCACCAACCCCAAATCCTTAAGATTGGGGAATGAACAATGGACTATAGTAGACTTATTACTATTCTATTATAGACATTATTATTCTAGCAATGGAAGAACTTTTTCATTGATATAAAGGTTTTGGCCACCAGAGGTTCTGAGGAGAGGGAGAAGGAAGAATAGGTGTAATATGGGGGCATTTTCGGGACATTGGAATTGTCCTGCATGACATTGCAATAGAGATACCGACCATTAAATATTTGTTATAACCTACAAATTTGTGCAGGATGGAGTGTAAACTATAATGTACACTCTTGTCTATAGTACCAATGCTGCAATATATGTTCATCAATTGTAACAAATATAAATGCTAATGAAGTATGTTAATGTGGGAAAGTGTGGGAGGGGAAGAGGGTGGGGCATATAGGAATCCCCTATATTTTTTATGTAACATTTATGTAATCTAAAGCTTCTTTAAAAATAAAAATTAAAAATTAAAAAAATTAAAATAAAGGAAGTGCATACATTTTCCACTCTGAAATGTCAGAAAGCATACATTTGGATGTATTTTATCGTTCAAGAGGCCTTGCCTTGGCAAAATGGCAGAGTAGGAAGTTTTACAAATTGCTCCCTCCACTAGAAAAATGAAAGAACTGGAAAAAGAGACAAGAATGAACTAGGTGGTAACCCTGGAACCAGAATGGACATTTAAGGCAACTATATGAGTACCAGAGAAAGTAAGAAGTTGCCAAGAGCTCAGCTTTTGTAAGTGAAAGCATGAACCAGTTACCAGCCCCAACTGTTCAACCTTACAGAAGCAGACACGACCCAGATCCCAGGACCACCTGGCTGGGGCCGGTGCTGGCAGAGGAAACCTCCTCTTCTAAAAGTTGGAGTTGAGAGGTGAAATCAGTCTGGGAGATCCATGAGGGACCAGTGTGGAAGGTGGCCTTAGTTTCAGCCCTCTGGGAAGCAGTTGTTCCAGCTTCCTACAAGTATGTACCTGGATGTAAAGAACTAGTGTCTTTTTTTTTTTTTAATTCCTTCTGTGTGTGGTCATTTCCTGGTCTGGCAGATCCCTAAGGAAATAGCATAGACCCAGGCCTTGGTTTCAGCCCTCTCTGCAACAGCAGCTTCTGGCCTCACACCAGCATCTACCAGGCCTTAAAGACCCAGTGTCCTCTTTTTCTTTTTCTTTTTTTGGTTGGTTGGTTGGTTGTTTTTACTCTTTCTCTGTTTTATATTATTGGGTCTGCTGGATCCCTGAGGAATGAGTAGGGACACTGCCTAGGTTTCAACATCAAAAGCAGTGGCTTTTGACTTTCTACTAGCACATATTAAGAGACTTGCAGAGGCAGTACACTTCATTTTTTCCCCTTTTTTTGGGGGGGGGGTATGTGTGGGGTGTTTTGTCTGTTTATTAGTATTTTCTTTTCTTTCTTTTCTTTTCTTTCTCTCTCTCACTTTTCTTCCTTTTTTTCCCTTTTTGGTTTTAGTTTGGTGGACTGAAGAGAGGGAAATTAGATTTCCAGAGTGACCACAACACATTTCTCAGAATGTCGAGTTCTCAATAGAAAATTACAAAACATACAAGGTGACCAAAAAAAAATATGATCCAGGCACAAGATAAAAATAATTTGATTGAAAATATCTGGAGCAAGTGTAGTCTCTGGAATTGTTAAAGATCTTAGAACAACTATCATAAATAGGATCAGTGAGCTAAAGGAAAATATGGACAAAGAACTGAAGGAAATGAGGAAAACAATATATGAACAAAATGAGAATTTCAATAATGATAAAGAAAGTATAAAGAAAGAAGAGCCAAATGGAAATTCAGGAACTTAAATGTATAATAACTTAAGTGACAAATTCAATAGATGGGTTCAAGAGCAGACTGGAAGAAGAAGAAACTATCAGTAAACTCAATGACAATTGAAACTGTTCAGGTTGAGGGGCAGAAAGAAAAAAAGAATGAAAAAAAGATGAGTGCCTGAGAAACCTGTGGGATGCCATCAGGTATACCAATATATGCAACATAGGAGTCCCAGAAGGAGACGAGAGAGATAAAGGGCTAGAAAAAAATATTTGAAGAAATAATAGCAAAAAACTTCCCAAATTTAATGAAAGATATGAATCCAAGATGCTCAACAAACACCAAGCAGGATGAACCCAAGCAGATCTACACCAATACACATTATAATCAAATTGTCCACTACCAATGACAAAGACAACCTTAGAAACATCAAGGGAGAAGTGACATGCTACCTATAAGAGATCCTTAATGAGATTAACATCTGATTTCTCAATAGTAACCCATGGAAACCCAAATGGAGTGGGCAGGAATATTTAAAAGGTTGAAAGGGAAAAAAAAGCTGTTCCCAGAGAATAATAAAACTGACAAAGTTGTCCCTCAAAAGTGACTAATTAAGACATTTCCAGACCAATAAAAACTTAGGAAGCTTATTTCCACTAGACCTGCCTTACAGAAAATGCTAAAGGGGGTCTTCCATGTTGAAAGGAAAGAAAGCTAGTCATTATCTTGATGCTGAATGAAGAAATAAGATCTCTGGTATAAGTAAACATATGGGTAAATATATATGACAATATTATTTCAGTTTTTATTGGTAATGCTGTATTTTATTTCTTATAGGGCTGAAAATTCAAAGACATCAAAATGTTCATAAATCTTTGTGACTGGGCACACGATGCATAAAGATGTAGTTTGTGACATAAATAACATAAGAGGGAGGGGTGGAAGAATATAGGTGCTATGTATGTGTAGGCTGTTGAAGTCAAGTTGGAATCAACACAAGCTAAACATAATAGACTTAGTATGCTAAATGTCATCCCCATGGTAACTATAGAGAAAATGTCTTTAAAAAGGTTATGAAAGAAAAGGTTGATTATAAAAGATCAACAAAACAAAAGGACAGCACTAGTGGAGGAAAGGAGAGACAAGAAAAGTATAAGACATAAAAATGATTAGGAAAATGGCAGAAGTAAATCTTACCTTATCATTAATGTCCTAAATGTAAATGGATTAAGTCCTCCAACTAAAAGGTAGAGATTGGCAGAATGAATAAAGAAACATCACCTAACTCTATGATGTTTACAAGAGACCTATCTTAGATCCATGATATGAATAGGTTGAAAGTGAAAGGATGGAAAAATATTTCATGCAAAAAGTAATCAAAAGAGAGTTGGGGTGGTGATATTAATATCAGACAAAATAGACTTTAAGTAAAAAACTGTTGGACAAAGAAGGACATTATATATCAATAAAAGGGTCAATCCAACAAGAAGATTTAACAATTTATATTTATATATGACCCTAACAACAGAGCTCTAAAATATATGAAACAAACATTGACAGAATTGAAGGAAGAAGGAAGTCAGTTCTACAATAATAGCTGAAGATTTTAATACACCACTTTTAACACCGGGTAGAATAACTAATCAGAAGTTCAAAAAGGAAATAGAGGACCTGAACAACACTATAAACCAACTAGATCTAACTGACATACACAGAACACTTCACCCAATAATGGCAGAATACATTTCCTTTCAAGTACACACAGATCATTCTCTATGATATACCATTTTTTAGGGCACAAGAAAAGTCTAAATGAATTTAAGAATATTAAACTAAAAAGGGGAGTGAATGAGACTCAAGTGGTTGAGCTCCCACCTCCCACATTACCCAAATTAATGCAAGAAGAAATAGAAAACACCAGCAAATCTATATTAGTACAGAGATTGAATCAATAATCCAAAACCTTGCACCAAGGAAAAGTCCAGGATGAGATGTTTGTACTGGTGAATTGTACCAAACAATTAAAGAAGAACTAATACCAACCCTTCTCACACTCTTCCAAAGAATGTAAGAGGAGAAAACATTTCCTAATTCATTCTATGAAGCCAGCATTATTCTGGTACCAAAGTCTTATAAAGACATGACAAGAAAATAAAATTACAGACCAATTTCCCTCATGAATATAGATACAAAAGTCCTTAATAAAACACTAGCAAACTGAATCCAACAGCATATTGATAAAGATTATACACCAGACCAAGTAGGATTCAACCCAAGAATGCAAAGGTGGTTTAACATATGAAAATCAATCAATGTAATACACTATGTAAATAGAATGAGGAGGGGGAAAACCACATGATTATTTCCATAGATGTAGAAAAGACATTCGTTAAGATCCAGCACCCTTCTTTTTTGATAAAAACATTCAGAAAAGTAGGAATAGAAAGGAACTTTCCTGACATGATAATGGCCATTTATGAAAAGCCCATAGCCAACATTATACTCCATGGTGAAAGACAAAGCTTTCCCCCTAAGATCAGGAATGAGACAAGGATGCCTGCTTTCACCACTGCTATTCAACATTGTACTGAAGTTTTGCCAGAGCCATTAGGCAAGAAAAAAAAAAAGATATCCAAACTGTAAAGGAAGAAATAAAACTACATTTATTTGCAGACTGTATGTTCTTATATATGGAAATCCAAAAGAACCCACAAGGAAACTTTTAGAGATAATAAATGAATTCAAAAAAGTAACAGGGTACAAGATCAACACACAAAAACCATTGTGTTCCTATACAGTAGTAATGAAAAATCCATAGAGGAAATTAATTTTAAAATTCCATTTACAATAGCAACTAAAAGAATAAAATATCTAGGAATAAATTTAACTAAGAATACTAAAGACTTGTATACTTAAAACTACAAAACACTGCAAAAGAAATCAAGACCCAAATAAATGGCAATACATCCCATATTCATGGATTGGAAGAAATAATATTATTAATATGTTAATATTACCAAAGCAATATACAAATTCAATGTAATCCCTATTAAAAAGCTTTTTTTTTTGCAGATAAGGGAAAACCAATCCTGAAATTTATGTGGAACTGCAAGTGTCCCCAAACAGTCAAAACAATCTTGAAAAGAAGAACAGGGTTTGAAGACTCAGGCTCCTGATTTCAAAATGTGTTACAAAAGCAACAGTAACTAAAACAGTGTGGTACTGGTACAAAGGTAGGCAAATAGATCAGTGAAACAGAAGTAAAAGCTCAGAAATATACTACACATATATGGATTTTTGACAATGGGGCTAAGTATATGAAGTTGGGGAAAGAATAGTCTCTTCAACAAATTGTCTTGGGAAAACTGAAGATCTATGTGCAAAAGAATGCCATTAGTCCATATACAAAAAATCAAATAAAAATAGATCAAGGACCTAAATATAAGAACTAAAACTATAAAACTCTTTAAAAATAATATAGGGACAAATCTTCATGACCTGGAATTTGTCAGTGGATGCTTAGACATGACATCAAAAGCAGGAGCAACAACAATAAAAACATAGATTAATTTAATCAAAATTTAAAACTTTTAGGCAAGAAAGTGAAAAAACAACCTAGAGAATAGGAGAAAATATTTGGAAACAGTATATCTGGTAAGGGTTTAATATCCAGAATATATAAATACCTTTTCTAATGCAAAAAGAAAAAAGACAACCCTATTAAAAATGAGTGAAGGATTTGTATAGACATTTCTCCAAAGAAGATATACAAATTGCTAATAAACACATTGAAGATGCTCAACATCATTAGCTATAAGGAAAATGCAAATCAAACCCACAATGAGATACCACTTCACATCCACAAGGGTGGCTATGATTTTTAAAAAATACCCCAAACTGGAAAATAACAAGTGTTGGAGAGGACACAGGGAAATTGGAACTCTGATGCATTTTGGTGGAAATGTAAAAATAATGCAGCTGCAATGGAAAGCAACATGGTAGTTCCTCAAAAAGTTAAATATAGAGTCTAGGCATATACCCAAAGTGAGTGAATACAGGGTCACAAACAGGCACTTGTATATCAATATTTATAACAACATCATTCCCAATATCCAAAAGGTAGAAACAAATATCCATGAACAAAAGAATGGATAAATAAAAAGTGGTACATACACAGAATGGAATATTATTCAACCAAAAGAAAAATGAAGTTATGAGACATACTGCAACATGGAAGAACGTTGAAAACATTACACTCAGTGAAATAAGCAAGACACATAAGGACAAAAATTGTATGATATCCTTATAAGTGATGAATAGAAACAATGAATTTGCCAAGATAAAAATAGATTAGAGGTTACCAGGAAAGGAGGATGGAGTGAAGGAGGCAGGGGGAGATTTTTTTGGTAAAAATAAAAAATAAAAAATAAAAATCAAGTGTTTCAGCATATGTGAAAAATGGAATATGTATATATGAGAGAGAGACTTTGCCCTGACCCTGCAACACCAAGATCAACCTCTAAGGTAAGTTATTTGCTAATACCTATAAATTCATTGTACTTAGAAATACTGTACTTGATCTTAGCCCAAGGCCTGAGAAGTGATATGCAGAAATGACATTCAAAAGCTAAGTAAAGGTACATTGATTCTGACAGCATATTACAAAATAAAAATTTGCTCATAATTTAAAACGTCATTACTTCTTAAATTACTCAGATGTTGAGTAAGTGAATAAACTGTTCCAACCTGACATATTTTTTCAGTTCAGTCGACAGTTTTTCTGCCCATCCCATTTCAAAATCAATCATGTCACTAAAAGAAAGAAGCAAAAATAAAACTCTACACATCTCTCTAAGTATTTTGTAGCAAATAATACATGGTTTGCTTATCTCTACCCCTTCTACTTTCTTCATTAATTGAGGGAAATCACTCTCTATCCTCATCGATCATTAGCATCCTGCCATTCCTTATATTGAAGAGATTACTGTGCCACATCCTTTTCTGTCTCCTTCCTAGTCAGTGTTTGATTGTCTTCCCAGTAACCTTATTCTTGAATGTATATAACGAAAACGAGCGCCTATAATTTCCCTTTTCTAGCCAAGTATTATTTTTTAAAAAACACAGAATTTTATATCACATTTTAGAAAATGCTTTTCTTTTTTCCTAAAGGAGTACTTTTCTGACAAAAAAAAAAATCATCTCTTCTTCTGGATTTCTTGTAAAGTATTTGTGATTGAATAGTTCCTGCATTTAGCATTCTCTGCTTGTATTAGATTTTCTAATGTAACCTATGACATGCTAGTGGCCAGTTAGCTTATTTTTCCTTCTTGATTTTCGAGAGGCCCAAGAGAGATTACTTCTGTGTAGCCGTGAGTCAACCAAGCCATTCGTTGGTCTACCTAGAATTAAGAGCAAGCATGTAAAAAGTTTCCTATTCTTCCAGCAGGAAATGAAGATGGGGAGTTCTGGTTCTCACTTATCACTAGTCAAAAAGAATTACAGTTCTCAGGAGCAAACTGAAAAGTTGAGGGGAAAAATATTTTCAAGAGTACAAGTTCTCCAGGTGCTGAAGGGATTGAGCACATCAGATCTGATGGGTGTATCAACATTGACATTTGTGAAAATGTGCATGAAGAAATATGCATTGATTTTAAAGTGCATGCCACAAAAGCCCCCAAAATAATGCATGATTTTCCATCTTCTAACTTAGATGGAAAAACATGTGTTTTGGTCACAATTTTGTCTAAGGGAAATGTGAATTGCATTCACATGCAGGATCTTTTTCTGAGATTGCTTTCAAATATAAGCATAACATATGTTGTTCTGTTAGGGGAAAAAAGTGAACTTTAACAATGTGAATTCCTAATATATATAGGATTATGGGAAAAAGCCATGTTTTTAAAAACAATGCCTAATTTTCCCTCTAGGTAGATTCACAGGGGGTGGGGAGTAAGCAATTTTAACCCTTAAGTATTTTACATTGCTCCGTGGTCCCTGCACATGTGTCAGAACAAGTTTCCTCTGTGGGGGTGTAGAGAGTCAAGCTCAATAACCACATTAGTAAGAATAATCAGCCAATGGTACATGTGTTGACAGATCTTTCTTACTCAGTGGAAAGGAGATATTGGATATTAGATGATGAATTTTAAGGACTGAAGCATATACTGTAGTTTTTCTAAATCATCAGATATTGTGTTCTTCCTGAGGTCATCAAATATGTTTGACTCTCTTTGGTGATGCTGAAAAGTCCTTAGAGTCTAAATGAATGGCTCTGGAATTGCTCCCCTGATGAACTGCTAACTAATTTGTCTCAACTGGCACTTGAATACAAAATTAATAATGAAGGTCTTCTGGGTTGTTCTGTAGCCTATGGAAGAGCACCAAATGATTTATTCTCACTCATTTCCTTTGCTTTCCTTGCTAAAATATTTTTACATGGTCAATAAATTATGGAGGCTGACATTAATAAAATGAACTGTGGATTAAAATATGTATACTCAAATCTGTATAAGAATGTGGGATTGATATTTTACTTTTTCTCCAACTAGCTCTGGACTTTTGGGATCTTAGTTAAATAAGGGTACCTAACTTAATTCAGATTAATTTAGTTAGGAGTCCTGGGGACTGATGAAACATTAGTCATTAATAATGGAAAAGAGAGAGCTTAAGTACTTGAGACATTTTAGTGAAAGAAGGTGACATGTTTGGAACAAGAAAGATGAAGCACCCTCTCTTTTTGGAGGAACACTTGGCATCAAAATGTGAGCTTGATGCTTACCCGGGACACTACATGAATTCTGATGTGCCAGCAATGTCATCCAAAGGATCACATTGGCATTTGGTGGAGACTGCTTAGGGCCAGAAGAGAAAACTAATGTTGCAAGTTGTTCCAATGAGGAAGGCATGTTCTTTTTAAAAAAAAAAAAAAAAAAAGGAAAGGGAGTTTAATTTGGGCATAGTCATTTAGACATTGGAGAGAAGGTTAATTGGCCTACTTGGAGGATGTTATATGACTTTCTGCTGAGAAACAAACAAACAAAACATGTTGAGAAATCAAAACAATACAAAGGGATCATTAAGGAATGAGTATTTTAGGGAGATGATGGGAAATAGCAGTGCTAGCAGCTAAAACACTGGACTTTACAATATACCAAGCACTGTGCTTTGTACTCTACTTATTTTATCTCATTTAAATCACAAAATAATACTACAAGATAGGCATGTATTAGGTTCTTTGTGAATTTTTGATCACAGACTCTTTCTGGCATTTTTTGCAATAACAACATAAGCCTTTGTTTGACATAAGGCTCCATCCTAAGTGTCAGGAGGACAATAAAACAAAAAAGCAAACAAAAACATGGAAGAATCACTGCCTCATGCTATATTGCTGAGCACTTTATGCTATATACTGATTTTACACTGATTTTATGTAATTGGTAATCTGAAAGCTCCATGTGTTTTTCAGTCCTGAAATGGATAATCTATTTCCTAGAATCCATTAGGATCTAAATATCAGCACTTTTTTACATGCCAATTTCCTGAGCTCAAAGGGACTGACATGACAAGGACTTTGAGCATATAATCTGCTTTTAAACTCATGAACATTGAAATGAGAGATGATGAAGCTTATTTTCGCAGAGTATTTAGAGGGGCCTCAAGGGCTAAGTTTTGTTGAGGGCTGATCATTTATCAATTAAAGGCATGCTAATAGGTCACACTGCCACAGACTCTGATTGTTGTTGTTTAGCACTTTATTTTAAGCATCATTCAGAAATATTTATTAAGTGTATGTATGTATGTTCAAGGCCAGAGTGTCTGAGTGATGGAGAAGCTTTGTAGATGTAAGAAGTGAATACTTTCAGCCTTCAGCACTTCCTGAGGGGTGAGGGCCACCATTCCCTATTCCCCATTAAACAGAATAGAGCATGACTTGTTTAGTTCTTTCCACAAAAGATATCAGAGGAAATTTGGAATTCAAGTTACCTTCTTACTCATTACAGATTACATATAAAAAATGGAGACATGAAAAATACCTGGGAAGTTTAGTGATTATGGCAAGATATTCTGGATCAATGCAGTGCAAACTTCCTTCTTTTCTCTATAAAAGTTGTTTTGTGACTTTTTGGGGTTAGACTGATAAATTTTTATTTTTCATTTTTCTACTCAATTCTGTGTTGTATGATCTGCCAAACTTAGGAAACTTCCCTATGTGGACAGATTTTATTTTGATTCTTTTAATCACAATGGGATGGAAATTTCAGGATATCAAAAGACAAGAATTTTGATAGTCAAGAATTTTATAGTCCCTTAATTCTTTATCAAATTCAATGCCCTGCGTTTTAGTTTGCCAAAAGGCTGCCAATGCAAAGTACCAGAAATGTGTTGGCTTTTATAAAGAGGATTTATTTGAGACAAAAACTTACAGTTCTGAGGCTATAAAATATCCAAATTAAGGCCCCATCAGAGGTAATTCTTCACCAATGTTAGCTGCCACGTGTTGAAGCAACCCACCAATCTCTGCCAAGATTTGAGCCTCAACTGAGGGCAACCAGGCATAGGGCTTGTCTCTTTCCAGGCCTCCTATATCAATCTTGGCTGCTCCAATTTCTTCCCACAGTTTGAGCTGAGCTGAGGGCAACCAGGCATATAACAGAGCTCATTTCCTCTTGAGCTGCTCTGTGGGCCTAGCCTCTCAGGGGCTTCTGTTTTCCTGCAGTCCTCTCTGTCTCTCATTGCAGAAACAAATATGCTGTCTCCCCTTTTCTGTCTGTCTCTCTGTGTTTCCATTTACATCAGACCCAGCAAGAAGGTGGAGACTCAACCCGAGTCACACCTCACTGACATAGTCCAATCAAAAGCCCTAAATCAATTTTATCAAGTAATCTAATCCAAGGGCCCTCAAGGAAATTTAATGCAATCAAATGGGATCACACCCACAGGAATGGATTAGTTTAGAAACAAAATATTTCTCTTTTTGGGATTCATAAAATAACCTCAAACTGCCACACCCTGCAATATCCGTATGCAACCTGTTTCTCCCAGTCCTCTGCTGAATTCTGGAAATCCTCAATCATCAGAATGATCCTGATCCCCAGAGCTAATCAAAGTTCATTGGTGCTGAGCATGGTATGGGGATAGTGTTTTACCCTCTTCCCTCAATCAGTCTTCTGTAGAAATTACTGAGTAACCTGTTCAAAAAGAGTTGGGGTATTCTGGTCACTTTATTACTTTCCCTGAGAAAAACAATTAAGGATCCATGGAGCAGTTCCATAACAACTTCTTTTTGCCTTATTTGGCAAAAAGGCTTTGAGCAAGGAATTTGCAGCTATTGCTTCTTTCTCTTCTATGCAAGTAAGGAACCTAAATTTAGGAAAAGGGTGCAATGACTTCAGTGTACCCTAAGAATAATGGTCTTATCTAATTAGACTATACATTCCCATGAAAGGGGAAACATTATATAGTTGGTGCTAGAGGTTTCGGGTCCAGGGTCATCATACACTTAGTGTCTTGCCTAAAGTTCAGATATTTTCAAATATCTAACAAGAGCAATAAAAGTGTACATTATCCTTAATTTGCCATATATTTTCTTCACTAATAATTTACTTAATTCCCTTTTAGTAGGGATGCTTAACGCTGCACATATATAAATATATATACATATATCTCCAACAATTAGCCATGTGAACAAATAAACCCAAGCTTGTATTGTTATTTGCTAGACTCAACTTTTAATACTTCATTGAATAAATGAACCCACTAATTAAATTAGAATGGAAAATTGTTATGAAAATTAAATAAGATGTTTCTGTAATGCCTTTCATAGTGCTTGGCATATGTAGGTGATTAAATAAACTGTGATAAAATGTATTTTGAAAAAGGTATTGCTCGTCTATTAATATATAACAATGAAGTTGAACTGCTTCCCTTGTACTCTAAAATATGTTTTTGAGGGTAGAGACTGTATTTTATTCATCTTCATATCCCCATTTGGTAAACTGGTAGAATATATAAAACAGATTAATAGTCAGGAAACACCATTTATCTGGTGTATCATTTGGGACAAGTTAAATTATTTTTCAATACTTTCATTTTCCATAAAATAAGGATAATAATAGTAACTTTGTAGGGTTATAGTGAGCTGAGCATTGATTTAGATATAGTTTGTATATCAAAATATTTTATCATATATTAAATAAAATATAATTCTAATTGAGTTATTTTAAATGATACTTACATAAGGATTAAAAATTCAGCCAGCACAGAAGGGTACAAAATAAAACTATAAAGCTACCCACCACCCTACCTAATTTCAAAGATAACCTCTCAACTCCATAAATGAATATTAACATTGGTTAATATTTTCTGATGCACATATGGAGATAGGAGGAGGATGTTTGAATGAATGGATGGATGATGAATAGCTAGAAGGAAAAATGTTATTTTATTTGAAATTATCACATAAAATTTTTAATATTATATATTATTGTATTTGAGAAGATAAAAGTAAAACAGAAGGAAGTGATGAATGACAAATACAGGCTTCTTCATCAAAAAAGAGGTTTGTTTTTAAATTTTCTCTACATTTAAGAAGAAAATATTGTCATTAATTTATTTTTAAATGTTTCAATTTTATAACAATTTGTGGTCATTTTTGAAAAATGTGTGCAATTCTTCGACTCTCCTCCTATCAAATGATGGAGCCTATATCTCTTCCCCTTGAAATTGAGCAGGACTTGTTGATGCCTTGATGAAAAGAATGTGGTGCAAGTGATGCTGTGTGACTTCTGAGGTTAGGTTATAAAAGGTTAGCTTTTCTTGGGTTACTCCTGTGAGAGCTTAAGCAAATATGTAGGAAGTCTGGCTATTCTGAGACTGCCTTGTGGAAAGCCTACAAGTAGAGATGAAATACAAAGAGAGAAACAACCCCAGGTGTTCCAGTTCCCAGAGGTTGGAGTCTTTCCAGCCCAGGCATCAGACAGGGGAGTGAGAAAGCTTTAGAGATGACCGTAACCCCAGCAACTGTCTAACTTCAATGCCATGAGAGACCCTGAACAAGAATTGCTTCAATGGGATTTGTCAACCCCAGATTTATCAGAATAAATGGTTTTTATTGTTTTAAGCCACAGTTTTAAGGTTGTTTGATTTGCATCAATAAATAACTAGAACAAAGTTTGGTACTGGAAATGGTGTTGCTGTAACAAAAAAAAATTTTTGTCCTTTTGTGTCTGGTTTATTCCATTCAATATCTTGTCTTCAAGGTTGACATGTTGTCATATTTATCAGAATTTCACTCCTTTTTACAGCTGAATACTAGTCTATTTTACATATAGACCACATTTTGTTTATCCATTCATCTGTTGATGGACACTTGAGTTACTTCCATCTTTTGGCAATTGTGAATAATGCCACTATGACTATTGGTATGCAAATATCTGTTTAAGACCTTGCTTTCAACTCTTTTGAGTATATACCTAGAACTGGTATTGCCAGACATATAGTAGTTCTTTACTTAACATTCTGAGGAACTGCCAAATTGTTTTCCACAAGAGCTGCACTATTTTACATTCCCACCAATAATGAATGAGTTTTCCTATTTCTCCACATCCTCTCCAACACTCGTTGTTTTCCATTTACTTAATAGTAGCCATCCTAGTAGGTGTGAAATGATATTTGTGGTTTTGATTGCATTTCCTTAATGGCTAATGATATTGAGCATCTTATTGGCCATTTGTATATCTTCTTGGGAGAAATGTCTATTCAATTATTTTGCACATTTTTAAATTGGTTTGTTTCTCTTTTTGTTGTTCAGTTGTAGGATTTCTTTATATATTCTGGATATTAAACCTCTATCAGATATGTGATTTCCAAATATTTTCTCCTATTCTGTAAGTTTTCTTTATACTTTTATAATGAAGTCCTTTGATGCTCAAAAGTTTTTAATTTTGATGAAGTCCCATTTATCTAATTTTTTCTTTTGTTGTTCATGCTTCCTCACTTCGCTTGGAAATTTCCTCAACTAAATATCCATGTTCATTGCTTATAAGTTCCACTTTCAATTTGACATCAGAATAAAATTTTGCCAAGTTCTCTGCCACTTATAAGAAGGATCACCTTTCTTCCAATGTCTAATAGCATCATTTCTTTCTAAGACTTCATTGGAATTATCTTTAGCATCCATATTTCTGCAAGTCTATTTAGAGGAATCCAGGCCTTTTACATCAAACACCTTATCTTTCTCCCAGCCTCAACCCACTACCCAATTTCAAAGTCATTTCCACATTTTAGGTATTTGTAAGAGCAGCATCCCACCATTGGTACCAAAAACTTTTAGTTTCATGGCTGCTAGAACAAATACTATGCACTGGTTTGGCTTAAACAATGGGAATTAATTGGCTCAGGGTTTTGAGGCTAGGAAAAGTCCAAAATCAAAGTGTCTGCAAGGCAATTCTTTCCTCCTGAAAACTGTGGCATTCTGGGGCTGGCTGCTGGCCATTCTCTGTCCTTAGGCTTTTCTGTCACGTGGCAATGCATATGGTAGCATTTTCTCCTTTCTCTTCTGGATCACATTGATTTCTGGCTTCTCCCCATGGCTTTCTCTCTCTTTCTGTGGCCTTCCCTATAGGGCCCTAAATAATAGTAATCCTGATTCAGTTGTGTCATACTTTAACAGAAGTAACCTCATCAAAAGGTCCTGTTTACAAGGATTCACATCCACAAAAATAGGCTAATTTAAGAACATGTTTTTTCTGGGGTACATAGTTGTAAACCACCACAAAAGTGTTCCTTCCTATTTAATTTTTTTTTAATAGTTTGAGCAGGATTGGTGTTAGTTCTTCTTGGACTGCTTGGTGAAATTCACCACTGAAGCCATCTAGTCCTGGGGTTTTCTTTATTGAGAATTTTTATTTATTTTATTTGAGATACCTGGGACAGGGATTGAACCCAGGACCTCTTATGTGGGAAGCCAGCACTCAACCACTGAGCCACATCTGCTCCCCTGAGTTGGTTCTTTTGTTGTTGTTTTGTTTTTAAGGAGGTATCAGGAACTGAACCTGGGACCTCCCATGTGGGAAGCAGGCATTCAACCGCTTGAGCCACATCTGCTCCCCTGTTGAGAGGTTTTTGATTGCTAATTCAATCCCTTATTTGTTATTGGTCTGTGGAGCTCTTCTATTCTTGAGTCAGTGTAGATAGTTTGTATTTCTAGGAATTTGTCCATTTTATATAGGTTATCTAATTTGGTGGTATATTCAGTTGCTCATAGTATCCTCTTATAGTCCCTTTTATTTCTGTGGAGTCAGTAGTAATGTCCCCCATTTCATTTCTGATTTTAGTTATTTCCATCTCCTTTTTTTTTCTTTCTCTAGCTAAAGATTTCTCAACTTTATTGATATTCTCAAAGAACCAACTTTGATATAATTGAGTCTATTGTTTTTAAATTTTCTATTTCATTTATCTCTGCTTTAGACTTTTTAATATTATTTCTTCTGCTTACTTTTTGTTTAATTTGCCCTTCTTTTTCTAGATCTTTCAGATACAAGATTAAATCTCTTGATTTGAGATCTTTCTTCTTTTTTAATGTGAGCATTTATAGCTATAAAATTCCCTCTAAGCACTGCCTTTACTGCATTACATTAGATTTGGAATGTTGTCTTTTAATTTCTGTTTGCCTCAAGATAGTCCCTAATTTCCCTTGTGTTTTCTTCTTACCCATTGGTTGTTTAAGAGTGTGTTGTTCATGTTCATAGCAGCATTATTCGCTATTGCCAAAAGTTGAATACAACCCAGGTGTCCATCAACAGATGAATGGGTAAGCAAAATGTGATATATACACACAATGGAATATTACTCAGCTGTAAGAAGGAATGAAGTATTGACACACACAACAACATGGATCACTCTTGAAGACCTTATGTTGAGTGAAGTAAGCCAGTCACTAAAGGACAAATATTGCCTGACCTTACTGATATGACCTAAGCATATTGAGCAAACTCATAGAACTAGAGTCTGGAAGATAGGTTATCATGTGACAGAAAGGAAGCAGAGTGGAGTGAGCCGATGCTTAATATGGGCAAAACCCATGATAAGGTGGAAAGGGGTGGTTTGGCAGTGGTGGGGTGTGATGGTGGTGCAAGGACATGAGTGGGGTTGATGGTGCTAGAATGTGAGGATGAGCAGGCTGGAGGGTTTGGGATGGACTATCCATGGAACTGAGGAGAGGACTGGAAGAAGGAACAGGTGAACTCTGGGGGTTTGTAGGCCTGTGGTTGAAACTACAAAGGTGGGGATTTTTTTTGGCAAATATGGCAGGGAAAGGTCACTGGTACAGAGGATCAATGGGTCAGTGGTGGGGGGATATGTGGGAAAGGGTGCAACTGGGGCATGTTTCCATAGAATATGAATGTGTTCATCTTGGCATAGGGTACTATCTCAGTGGGTGAAGACCCATACAATAAACAAGAAAATATTAAACTCCCATCCTGGGGAGTCCTGCTACATTCTCAAATAGAGGGACAAGAGCATCTCAAGTGCATAGGCAGCACCTAATAGAGGAAAACAGACTAGTATGTCAAGCTGTCAATATTAATGCATGTAACTATATATCAAATTCTTCAAAAATTGAAACTTAGTGGTTGCCATAGGTTCTGAGAGGAGGGAGAGGGAAGAACGGGTGGAACATAGGGCATTTTTCTGGCTTTGGAATTGTTCTGCATAATCTTGCAATGACGGATACAGGCCATTATACACTTGGTCATAACTTACAAAATTGCATGGGACAGAGTATAAACTGTAAATTATAATCCACAGTTAGTGGCAATGCCTCAATATGTGTTCATCAGTTGTAACAAATGTACCACACTAATGAAGGATGTTGTTAATGTGGGAAAGTGTGGGAGGGGGAGGGAGTAGGGCATATGGGAATCCCCTATATTTTTTATGTAACATTTATGTAATCTAAAGTTTCTTTAAAATTAAAAATTAAAAAAAAGTACATCGGACAAAAGGTAAACCATAATGTAAACTATTGACCATGATTAGTAGCAATGCTTTAATATTTGCTTAACAATTGTAACAAATGTACCATACTCATATAGGATGCTATTGGTAGGGGAGGATGTAGGGGGTGGGGTATATGGGAATCCCCTATATTTTCTATGTGACTTTTCTGTAACCTAAAGCTTTTTGAAAAATAAAGTGAAAAAATAAGAAAAAAGTGTGCTGTTCAATTTCTCTGTATCCGTGAATTTTCCATTTCTCCCTCTGTTATTGAATTATAGGTTCATTCCATTGTGGCTGAGAAGATTTATATGATTTCAGTATTTTTTAAATTGATTGAGACTTGTTTTATCACCAACATATGATCCATACTGAAGAATGACCCATGTTAACTAGAGTAGAATGTGAATTCTGCTGTGTTGGGTAAAATATTCTATATATGTCTTTTAGGTCTAGTAGGTTTATTGTAACATTCAAGTCTTCTATTTCCATATTGGTCTTCTATCTAGCTGTTCTCTCCATTTTTGAAAGTGGTATATTGAATTCTCCTACTATATTAATGTAGAACAGACAGTTTTTCCCTTCATATCTGTCAATATTTGCTTCATATATTTTTGGGCTCTTTTGTTAGGTGCATATATCTTTATAATTGTTATGTCTGCATGTTGAATTGACCATTTTATCAGAATTTGGTGACTTTCTTTGTCCCTCATATCAGTTTTTGACTTAAGATCTCTTTTAACTGATATTATTATAACTACCCCACCTTTTGGTTATTATTTCCATGGTATGTTTTTCCCGCCTTTCACTTTCAACCTATTTGTGTCTTTGAATTTAAGGTGAGTGTCTTGTAAGCAGCAGATATATAGGTTATGGTTTTTAAAAAATATCTATTCTGCTGATCTCTGTCTTTTGAATGGAGAGTTTAATCCATGTACATTTAAAGTAACTACTGATAATTCTGGACTTTATTCTGCCATTTGCTCTTCTCTTTGAAAGTCATACCATTTTTGTCTGTTAATTCTTCTGTTAATGCCTACTTTTGTTTTTATTGGATTTTTTTGCACCATTTGGAGTCCCTTTTCATTTTTTTCTGAATATTTGTTTTCATATAGTTTCATTGTGGATACCATGAGGCTTAAATTTAATATCCTAAATATCAATCACGTTTGATGTGAAACGAACTTAAATTCAATAGCATACCCATACACTGTTCCTATACACCTCATTCCCTCCACTTTTTTGTTATACTTGCTACAGATTATATCTTTATACAATGTATGTACAACAACATAGATTTATCCTTACTTTTTATGCATTTGCATTTTAGAATCTGTAAGAAGTAAAAATAGGGTTACATACCAAAAAAACACATTACATTAGTACTGGCATTTATAATAATGTTACCAGAACATAGGTCTTTATTTCTTTTGTGGGTTAGAGCTACTGTCTTGTGTTATTTCCTTTTAGTCTGAAGAAATCCCTTTAGCATTGCTTGTAATGAAGTTGGTTATGAAATCCCTCAGCTTTTGTTTATCTGGGAATATCTTAATCTCTCCATCATTTTTGGAAGGCAGTCTCACCAGATATAAAATTCTTGTTTGGCAATTGTTTTCTTTCAGCACTTTAGATATTTCATCCCACTGCCTTCTTGACTCCATGGTTTCTGATGAGAGATCAGCATTTAATCTTACTGGGGCTCCTTTTCACATAACATGTTGCCTTTCTCTTATAGGTTTCAGAACTTTTTCCTTGTCTTTGGCATTCAACAGTTTGACTACTATGTGTCTAGGCATGGTTTTCTTCAAAATATCCTGTTTGGGGTTTGTTGGACTTCTTTAATACGTATGCTTATGTCTTTCATTAAATTTGAAAAGTTTCTGCTATTGTTTCTTTGACTATTCCTTCTGTCCACTTTTCTCTTTCTTTTCCTCCTGGTTTTTCCCTAATGCATATATTGGCATTCTTGATGGTATCCACAGGTCTCTTAGGCACTGTTCACTTTTATTTTCATTCTTTTTTCTTTCTGTTCCTCAGCCTGAATCATTTCAGTTGTCTTGCTTTAAGTTCACTCATTTTTTCTTCTGCCCCACAATCTGCTGTTGGAATCCTCTACGGATTTTTAAATTTCAGTTATTGTGCTCTTCTACTCCAGTATTTCTATTTGTTTCCTTTTTAAAACTTCGATCACTTTATTGAAATTCTCATATTATTCATTCATTGTTTTCTTGATATTTCTTAGTTCTTTCTCTGAGTTTTCCTTTATTTCCTTGAACATGTTGAAAATAATTTTTTAAAGTCTTTGTCTGGTATGTCCAAAGTCTTGTTTTCTTCATTGATGGTTTCTGAAGTTTTATTTTATTCCTTTGGATGGGTCAACATTCTCTGTGTCTTTGTTTGTTTTGAAGTCTTTTTTTACACACCTTACATTTAAGTATTTTAATGTGTTAACTATGGGACTTAGTTGCTGAACCCTGTTTCTTAAGTTTGTATCAGCTAGTGATATGACAGAGATTTCCTTGAATTCCAAGAGCTAACAAAAACAAACAAATCATAGCCAAAAACAAAAAAACCCCAATTTTTATAGTTTTGCAAATTGGCTCTATGTTGGTTGGTGTTCTTCTTCAGAGTTTAGCCCTCCTATCAAGAAAATGAACCCAAGGTGAAAGTGGTGAGCTGGGTTCTCTCTATCTTTTCTAAGTCTTTGTCTTATCCTGTGTTTGTGCTGTCTTGTGGCCTTAGGTATTCCCCCCATTTACAGGAATAGAGAATGTCCCCTCTAATCCATATGAAATCAACCACTCCCCACTCCTGAATGCTCTATTATATGTCTTAAAACCAGTAATCCTTTGCTCTAGGCTGCTTTGACTTAATTGTTTCTTACACTGCTTTGACTGTTTGGAAGCTGCTTCTACCTGCAGTGCAAGTTTGGGACGTTCAACCAGAGACAAATTTCATGGTTCAGTCTTTCAGGCTGCTACCCAATACATTAGCATTGACATACTGGTACCCCAGCATGTGCATAGGGGTTACTCTTCTCCCTCTGGAATGGGGCCAGGGAACTACAATGGGAGCACAGGATGGCTCTACACTACAACAGGGAGGGATGGGGGAAGGGCCAACAAGGGTGCCAGAAGTTTCTCCTACCATTTTTAACCTTCCTTTTTTTTTTTTTTAATTCAGATCTTGCCCAATTACTGTAACATTTTAACTCTTTTCTGAAGTTTTGAGAAAGATGGGTCTGCCAGTTTTTGCTACCTGTTCAAAGATTCAGTGGGAAAACATCAGCCTGGAGGGTCTTATGCCACTATTATGGGTCAACTTGAGAGACACAATTCTTGTCTTTTTAGTTCATAGGTCTTTAGATCAAGAGGAATTTTATTCAGAGAGTGGTAGTGAAGTTTACTATCTGAGGAGCCTTATCCACACATTTATCTAACTTAAATGATGTGTTCTTGAGCCTCATGGCTGAGCCTGATGCCATAATAATTTGGGAGATAGAAGGTGCAAGTATTTTTTATTTGGGAGGAATGTTAATAATTTGTGGCCATTGGGCACACTATGGTGGTTTTTAAATGTGTCTGAAAATTATTTGACACTCCTCCATCTCAAGTGGAAACTATGCTCCCTCCTCTTGAATTTGGGAGGATCTTTGTGACTGCCATGAAGAATAGAATGTAGCAAAGTGATTCAATATGTTTTCTTAGTCTCAGTTAGAAAATACTATGCAGTTCTTGTCAATTTTTCTTGGGATACTTTCTATGGGAGTCTTTAGTCACCATGTAAGAATTCTGGGCACCACCATGAGGCCACAGAGAAAAAGAGAGGGAGGAGAGAAAAAGAGAGATGCCTAAGAATCCCCAGTTGTTCTAGAATCCAGCTGTTTGTCTTCCTAGCTCTGGCACTAACATGTGAGTAAAGAAGCCTTAAACTTGACCCTACTCCCTGTCTTTGAGTAATTGCATCAACATAAGAGAGACTAAGTGAAAACTACCTTGCTGAATCTACTCAATTCCTATATTTGTGGGTATAGAAATAATTTTTATTGCTATAAGCCACTATTTTTGGTGGGTCGTTATGACATCATAGATTACTGAATTCCCATTAAAAATCACTTTTATCCTTAAAATTTCCATGGAGTCCTAGTTGTTCTTTTAATCCATGAGGAAAAAGGGCCGAAGAGGTGAGATGACTCACAAAATCAAATAGCTCGTCAGTGGAAGAACTGAGACTTTTCCCACTGCCCTTTCCAGTAATGAGCTTTATATATGTATGTCCCCTTGTCCCATAACGACCAAATTTGTTTTCATCTAAGGAAAAAGAAGTGCCCAGGATCTATTCATGTTCAGGTAGCATTGTGGTCAGACTAGCAGAAATTGTGGAAAGAATATAAGCCTTTGGTGACAAAAATATTTAGTTTCAAATCAGCTTGCTGATTGTGTGCTCCCAGGTAAGTTATTTAAATTCTCTGATCTACATTGTCATCATTTGTAAAGCAGGGATAAAAGTACATACTTTGTAGCATTGTTAGGAAAATAAAATATAATGAATATAAATTTCCTATATTTTGTAAAGTAATCTTTATTATCATTTTCATTTAGGTTTTTTCCACAGGGCCTAAAATAATTTTTAAAATACCAATATGAACATCCATATTTTAGCTCATTTTATCCTTATAGATAGCACGCAAGGTAGCAATATTATTATTCATATTTTTAGATGAGGAAATAGGCATAGAATGGTTAAGTAATATACCAGTGTTGGCTGGGATTTGAATCTTTGTTGAATGAGAGGGGAGAAAAAGTTATCTTTATGCAGGGTGGCAAAAATATATTCTA
Source organism: Cabassous unicinctus (assembly GCA_029593785.1). Classification (NCBI taxonomy): domain Eukaryota; kingdom Metazoa; phylum Chordata; class Mammalia; order Cingulata; family Chlamyphoridae; genus Cabassous; species Cabassous unicinctus. Next base: position 45,305 of record JAQZBX010007572.1, read on the forward strand.
TTTGACCTCTCTTTAACACCCTTAAGGGGAATAAATCCAAGTGTAGCATGCCTGATAGCCAAATTTTCCATCAAGCCAGATCATTTCCCAAATTTGCTGGAAAGTAAATCATATTCTATGTAATTACATGTATATTAATGTTCCTTAAGAGAAGGTCTTTCTGGGATGTCTGGAATTCATTGTGCAAGGCCTTCAGTGTAATTTTTAGGTCCAGATAATATCTGCTAACCTAAAATGTGCATCCTCTAATGATGATATGAAACATGTTTGCAGACTGTGAAGCACAAGACACTGCCATTAGGGAATACCTCCCTGCACTCAGGATGGACAGGAATGTCTGTTTGGATTGCACTATAATTTTCAATTTCATGATTCAAGATTTTTGAGTAGCTTGCCTTTATTGTAATGTTACAACTATCTAGTACATGTGGATTATATTATTTTATTTTTCCATTTTTGTGGGTTTTACATCCTAGAAAGCCCCACTGTTGGTTAACATTCTCATTGTTACTTAGTACATTGTGTAATATAGTTATTACACTATTACAGTTTTTTAGAGTGAAAGTATCTTATTAAAATTATACATTGTCACAAAGTAATTCTAATAGTTTTGATCATTTCTCTTAGTGACTCACTAAGTATTGCCCTCTGGGGAATGTTTTAGTTTCCCAACTGATAAAACAAATACCATACAATGGTTGGCTTGAACAACGGGAACTTATTTGTTCTTGATTTTGAGGCTGGGAGAAGTCCAAAATTGAGGTGTAAGAATGACGATGCTTTCTCCCCTGAAGCTGTGGCATTCTCGGACTAACTGCTGTTGATCCTTGGTCCTTAGCTTTTCTGTCACATGGCAGTACACGTAGTGGTGTTTTCTCCTTTCTCTTCCTAGTTTCTTTGACTCCCAGCTTCTGGCTGCTCTCCACAGCTTCTCACTCTGTGGATTTCTCTATAAGGTCTCCAGTAATAGGATTAAGATTCATCCTTATTCAGTTTGTCCACACCCTAAATGAAGTAACTTCATCAAAAGGTCCTATTTATGATGGATTCACACCCACAGGAATTAATTAACATTAAAAATCATGTTTTCTGAGGTACATAACTCCAAGCTGTCTCAGTCCACCCTCTGTACCCCTGAAAGACATGTTCTTCACACATGCAAAATACATTCATTCCATCGCAACATCCCCAAAATCTTAAACCATTTTACAACAGTACTAAGTGAAAAGTCTCATCAAAATCAGTTATGGGTGTGGTCTACCCTGGGACAAAATTCCTCTGTCTGATGGACCTGTGAAACAAAAACAAGTTTTCTGCTTCCAATGGTGGGACAGGTATAGGATAAATATTCCCATTTCAGAAGTCAGAAATTGGAAGGAAAACAGGGGTCATGAGTTCCAAACAAATATGAAACACAGCAGCACATACTCCATTAGATTTCAAGATCTGAGAGTTATCTATGGATTGATGTTTTTTCCTCTGGGACTAATGAAGCAGCAGTCATACCCTTTCCAAGCCCTTGCACTGAGGCCGTGCTTTCCATAAACAGCAGTTTCAAGAGCATTGGAATGGTGGACAGGCTCTCCTTGAATACCAGGACATAGGCCCCAACCTTTCCAAGCATTGTGATGGTGTCTGGGCTCTCCATGAATGCTGGGGCACAGGCTTTACCACCTTCAAACATTGGGGTGTGGAAGTCTTCCTGAACAGGCTTCACCATCTTCAAATGTTGGGGTGGTGGTTTTACCCCTCCAAGCACTGTGGCAGACCTGCCCTTTCAACCCATGTTGGTGGGACTACTTTCTTGGCCAGAGGAGATCTCTTCAATCCAGTGTCCATGAACTGCGCTTAAAGTGATTCTTTCTTCAATTCAACCCTTCTCTGTCTCTTTCAATACAGACTGGCAGTGGTTTTGCTCACACAAATTTTGCAAAAATCTTGTTAGCTCTGTGTGCCATTCAAGTGTGTCCACATCATCAGACAATAGAATTTTCCACATATCCTTCCTGGATAGCTGCATTTCCAAACCTTAGTTTTACTGGAATGCCCAACTGGATCCATGTTCAGCCAGACTCTATTTAGCAAGGGATTTTCCATTAAACCTTCACATAAAACCCTGTTTTCTGGGAAGTCAGTTACTGAAAGCTCACAAAGGTTCCTAATACAGCTACTCTGGCCTTAATCTCAAAGCACACTCTCTGGATAGGCCGAGAAATTTCAAAATCATCAATTGCTTGTTCTTTGTGCTTAAAAGTTTATACCTTTCCTCTCACATTTTACTATAAGCTTCAAGGAGAAGCCAGGCCTCACCTTCTACACTTAGGTTGGAAATCTCATCAGCTAGATATCTAAATTCATTGCTTTTGAGTTCTGCCTTCCATCAAATATCAGAATTCAATTTTGCCAAGTTCTCTGCCACCTTCTAACAAGGATCATCTTGCTTCCAATTTCCAATGACACATTCATCATTTCCTTCAAAGGCCCTACTAGAAGTACCTTTAATGCCCATATTTCTGCCAACAATCTCTTCATGATGAATTCTGTGTTCTCTAAGATGAAACAAACTTTCTCTTCAGCTCTTACTTATTTTTGTGCCCTCACAATTCTTCCAGCTTCTACCCTGTACCCAATTCCAAAGTTATTTCCACATTTTTAGTTATTTGCAATATCAGTATCCCACTTCTGGTACCAAAATCTGTTTTAGTCAGGGTTGAGAGAAACAGAACCAACAGCATACATATATATTATGTAAATATTATGAGATTTATTGTAGGAATTGGATTGTGTGACTGTGGAGATTGGCAAGTTCATATTCCTTAGAGTAGGCCACAAGTTGAAAATGCCAGTGAAAGTTTCAATGAATTCCCTAGGAGAACCTGGATTTCTGAAGTAGAGGTATAAATTCTTTCTGACTGCTAAAATTATCTGTTCTCCCTTTAAGGCTTTCAACTGATTGAATGAGATTTCTCTCATTGCTGAAGGCAATCTCCTTTGTTGATTGTAGATGTATCTAGCCATAGATGCAGCCAACTGACTAATGATTTAAATCCACAAAATACCCATACAGTAACAATCAGACCAGTGCTTTCTTGATCAAACAACTGGCACCATAATCTAGCCAAGTTAACACATGAAATTAACCATCACACAAAGAGTCTGGGAAAATATTTTAGATGTTAATGCTCAAAGGCCTATTGTACCTGCAAGCCCTTGCTGTACTCAGAATTCAGACTATTGCAAAGTCAGTTAATGCTCTATACTTTCTCTCTCTTTCTTTTCATAAACTTCTCCAGGTCCTTCCTTATCATTTTCTGTAGCTCCAATAGTCAAATGAGATTGGATTATTTAACTAATATAAGTGACATATATGCTTTTGATTCAGAAGAAGGAAACTGATGATTTTGCATGTCTATGAATCAAGACAGGCCTTTCACTTTGCTAGAAACAGCTGATGCTTACATGATAGCATCAATGGGTGCTGAGAAACTAAGTATTCACTCTAAAAATTTTCCCAGTTCTGATAGCTGTGCCTAAAATATTACAAATGCAGATTAATTCCTACAGTTATGACAATTCAAACACATAGAAATGATGGATGAAATAATGTAAATAAAAACACAACCAAGTAAACAAGGAAAGGAATCCACATGCACTAGAAATAAAGTGAATTACAGTCATAATAATAATCATGCAAGCTCATGAACCCATGGACCAGGAGGACATAGTACCTAGATAAAGGACCTAAAATCTGTTAATGGAAAGAAAACACAAAAAGGAGCAGTCCATCAAAAGGTAGTGAAAAGGCAGAATTCAGTTCTTTGTAGTTATAGCACTTAGCCCCGCATTCTATTATGGCTGTTGTCCAAGGGCTGCTGTCAGCTCCTAGAGACTTCCCAGTTCCTTGCCATGTGCCTCCCCCACTTTGAATCTCTTTGACTTTCTGTCCCTGATCTCTAGATCCAGATTTAAAGGACTTGTATGAAAATCTTCCTATCTTAAAGTCAACTGACTTTAGGACCTCAATTATATCTGAAAAAACTTCTTCAAAGCAGTACCTAGATTAGTATTTGATGGAATAACTTTTAAAAGTGTGTGTACTCCATGGGTGGGTATCATGGGGGCAGTATTAGGATGCTGCCTACCACATAAACTCTTTAAGAGTTTTTAAAAGAGAATCTGTTAATAGTAAACTCACTCAGTCCTTTCTTGTCTTAACTTCTTTATTTTGCTACACTCTTGATTGGTTGATTAGTTGGATGTAGAATTCTATGTTGGGAGTAATTTTCTCTCAGCTATGGAAATATTATTCTAATGTTTTCTGACTTCTATTGTTTTTTATACTTTTGCTGAAGGTTGAATTGTCAGTCTTTGAAGCACATCTGTCCTGTTTTTCTCATATTTTTAAAATGCTTTTTGATGTCCTGAAATTTCACTAAGGTGTATCTAGTTATGGGTTTAGTTTTATTTAAACTCTTTTATGCTTCCTGAATCTGAGGATTCATATCTTTTAACAATTTTAGAAAAGTCTAAAATTCTAAAATAGAATCACTATTTATTTAACTATTAATTTTCCACCATTATTTCCTTCTAAAACATCTATTGAGCCTATGTTGTATGTTCTTATTCTATCCTCCATGTCTCTTAAATTTTCTTTAAAACTTTTAATCTCTATCTTACTGGGATGGATTCTGAATTTCACAGATCCATGTTCTGGTATACTAATTCTCTTTTCAACTGGGTTTAATGTGTATTTAATTCATTCATTGACTTGTCAATTTCAATGGCAATTATCTTTCATTTCCAAGAAATTGTCTTTGGTTCTTTTAAAATCTACATAGCATTTTTTTCTGTTTTTTTTTTTTTTTTTTTTTTTTTTTTTTTTT